>QJNY01000346.1:0-24316 GCA_004155945.1 Monosporascus sp. mg162
AAATAAATAAATAAATAAATAAATAAATAAATAAATAAATAAATAAATAAATAAATAAATAAATAAATAAATAAATAAATAAATAAATAAATAAATAAAAAGTCATGCACTTAAAAGGGGCAGGACTTTGTGTGGCGCCTCTCGGTCGGAAACAGGCACCTTCCGGTCAGGTAGCCCACTATTAGGAAATGGTACATCCCAGGTATATTCTGCCAAGCCCACCCATGACACCTATACCAATTGATGCATAGGGCGGTCTAAAATGCATGCGGACTCCGGAGACTATTAATGCAGAATCTGACTACAACGGTCAATATCAACGCTTCGATATTGTTATACCAGAATATTGTTATAAAGGTAGGGGGGTCTCTTAAAGATGGGAGGACCCGAGGTCGGGTTAGTTAGGGGGTAGGTACGTAGTTTAGGGCGTAATGCCATCGCGACACGGTAATACATAAGTACTCAGCCGACCTTCTCTCCTTACACTTCGAATTGTGCTATAAGCTAACTATGTCCCTATTCATTTCGAGGTCAGAAAACCGTATCACGTAAGTAGGTCAGCTGCGACAGGGCGATTTATCCAACTAGATCTTATAGTAAGCAGTACGCTAACTCACGTGATACGGTTTTATGATCTCGAAATGGATGCCCTAAGAAATACGATGAAATCCCACACTACCTGTCTCCGAAAACCCGGGACTTCTGCATATCTGGCAGGTTTACTTGCTCAGACGCAGGCCTAGCTCCCCAATAAAAATATCTGCAGCCTTTTCGCCTATCGCCAACGCCGTGCTATTGGTGTTTGCACCAATGTTCTCTGGTACGATGCTCATATCCGCTACCTTGAGCCCGTCTACGCCGTACACGCTGAGCATGGAATCGACTACTCCCATTTCATCCATTGCCGCCATTTTACAGGTTCCCAGCGAATGCCAGGTGCTGCCGACGTTCTTGCGGAGCCACTGTTCGAGAATAGCATCGTCCTCAACCGTGTACTTTATATCACGGACACCTGTAAGTGGGCCGTCCCTTTCTCCACAGGCTGCGTCGGACCCGGCAGGGAACGGTGGGTGGCTGCTTGCAACTTCGCCGCGGTATACTTCCATTCGCCGGACGATTTCGCGTTGTTTCTTGTACGCCCATACGTGCTTCTTGAGGTCGATGTCGTGTGGGTCAGAGAAGAAGCCGGTTTCGAAGTTGATAGGGGTGCCCAAGTCAGGCTTCGTAATATGAACATGGCCTCGTGAGTAGGGGTGTGGGCTAAAGGCCGAGACACCAAGATATTGTCCTGGAGGAATATTGGTGGGATCGGATGGAAAGCTATGAACTGTTAGCTCTGGCTCGCAAGCTGTCGAGGTACTTTTCTATCTTACCCATTAAGAAGCGACATAAGCAACAGAGGCTTAGTCGGGATGTCTCTGAAGTCTCGGCTCCAGGCATCCTGGAATTGAGGTCCGAGAGTGGCAACTTCAGCTTCAGATGGGCGAAGCTTACAAGTCACGTCTTGAGCATTCCAGCCTAGGAGCTTATCATTGTTCTTCATTAGCTCTCCCGGATCAACGCGGCCCTGCACAAGCGCGTCGAGTGTTTCATCCGGACCTAGGCTTGTCTTGTAAGCGTATGCAAGTAGGTGATGATCATTATATTCATGACCGACACCTGGAACGCTTGAAACGAGAGAGATGCCGGCAGCCTCGAGAATCTCCGGCTTCCCTATGCCTGATCGTTCCAATAGGAGGGGGGTTCCGATGGCCCCGCAGGAGACGACAACCATTTTCTGTGCTTTAACGGACCTTGTTTCACCAACCATTTCCGGCTGGAACTCCGGGTTGCTTCTGTACACGACACCCGAGGCGCGCTTTCCTTCAAAAGTAACTTGGAGGACCTGGGACTCCACGACCACGTGTAGGTTTGGGTGTTTCCCATCTTCAAGTAAGGGCCAGAGGTACCTGTGGGCTGTGTCCTGGCGTTTGCCATCAGGGGATACAAAGCGGAGGGCCCGCTCAACGGCGTCAATACCCTCCAGGTTCTGGAGGTCTTCGACTGCAGGGAAATTCAGTTTTCCTGCGGCTGAGATGAAATCATCCTCGGACCTCGAGGCACGGTTGGTACCGCTAGAGATCTGGATTGGACCATCGCGACCATGAGTCTCGCCGACGTTAGGAGAGTGGTATGTCTCAAACTATAAAAGCGTAAGTGAAGATCTCAAAAGTAACCTTCAAGTCTCATTGCAGATTACCTTTTTGTAGAAAGGTAAGATCTCGTTAGCTGACCAACCAGGCGTCTTCCAGGAGTCGAAGTCAACTCGCTGAGGACGAGCATACATCATCATATTAATGGAAGAACCGCCTCCCAGGATACCTCCTGAGGGGACGATAACTTCCCTATCAGCAAGCTGCTTCTCCTTTTTACCCTGATAAAATAAGGTCATCTTATTCCCAGGCATCAGGTGGGTAAGGAAGAACATAGGGACGACCACCGTAGGTACGTTATGATTATTTGGGCCACCCTCGATTACAAGGATAGTTAGGTTTGGATCTGCGTCGGCAAGTCGCGCTGCAACGATACAACCAGCAGTTCCACCTGAAGAAACAAACTAGTTAAGCCTCATGACACCACTACAGACTCTTATCCTAGATAGAGTTCATGCTCACCTCCAGCAATGATGACATCAACCTCCTCCATCTCAGCGGGGAGCTTGGTGTATATGCCCATTGTGAGTGATGGTAAGGCCAGAGGAGAATGATCAAAATTGCAATGTGTTTTGCGGGATAAATATGAACCGCGGAACGGAATCTTGACGCAGAAAACACAGATGAGTAGTAAGGCTCCCTGAGTGGACGATCTTAGAATCACGGATGCTCTATAAACTTAGCCGAGTAGAGTTGCTGATAGAAGCAATAGCAGCTAAGAACGGGCGACAGACAGCACGTACACTTATACACACGCGGAGAAGAAGGGAGGGAGCTGGGGAGATGAAGATAGAGAGGAATAGGAAGAGAGCGAGGTAAGTAAGAGGGGGTAGAGGCGGGGTGGGAAGGGAGTGAGAGGACGGAGCCTCACCGGGGTATAGGGGCACGTCCCCACTAAAGAATACCGTTGCCGCTATATATGGTGTTTATTGCCAATGCAAGGGAGTAGAAGGGGAAGAGGACGGTAACCTCCAATAGGCTGTTAAAATCAACTAGTGGAGAGTAGCCTTGCGGAGATGGCAACGCTTTTCGATGCGTAAGGCACGTTGGTTCTTGGCATAATCGGAGTAGACCCGAACCATGCCCCATAACATGCTCTGCAGTCTCCTAGGTACGTGGTACAGGGCATCGTAAAAGCAGAACTAGTCTACCTTTACGGGCATTACTGTACACTGCATAGAGTAGGCATTGGGATCCGCACGACACGAAGTGATACGCTGGAGGTTGGAATAACAGGCTCAGGGACACGGGATACTTCTATCTCAAGCACTAGATGTTGTGAAGAAGTGCAACCATCATTGCAATAACATCATGAAGCTTATTTGGTAGATTCACCGCTACGCTAGATTCTTCAAAGCCGTCGTGGCAATGTTTGCTTTGTCTGAATCATCACTCGTCAAGAAGCTAGACAAAAGTCACATATTTGCATCTGTAGTTGAGCACCTTGTGGAAGTTAGGCCACAAGCTACACTCCAAAGACCCCTTCGAGACAGTCTCCGGTCCATTAGGCGGGGGCAATCGATCGGCTACAGCTCCGGTTTTAGGAGACAGCGATCGGCCGTGGAAACCATGTTGCATGCAATGGGCGAGCTGCATAGCATGGGCTTTCCCTTAGACTTGAGAGTTATCAATGAACCCCGAACATACCGAAGACGACATCCCTCGGTCTCTGCTGGTATATCTGCCAGAGTATTCTTTCGGCCGTTCCCAAAGCTATTGGTCTGAAAGTCGGCTTAGCAAGCACTACCGTTTCAGAGAGTTTGCTCCTTCAAAGCTTTTAGGGGTCCGAGTCAGAGACTGGAATCCATCTGAAGCCGGTTGGCGGAATTTCTTCCGGGCTACTGATATTCCTTGGATACAACATCATGTGGTTAATGGTTTGACAATGTATCCAGGAGCCGGCATGCTAGCCATGGCTGTCGAGGCAGCAAACCAACTTTGTGCTAAGGCGCGCTCATTAGGGGGCTTTTTCCTCCGTGATATAGAACTTGAAAATCCCATGAATTCCACTACGGGCGGCGGGAGTTTGGAAGTCCAAACCTGGCTTCACGAAATGCCACATCCAACTCATAGCGATCCAGCTTTCGAATTCATCATCCGCACATTCACTGACAGTTCCCTGCATGGTTAACTGCTATGGCTTCATCTCGGTGGAAATCTTGACCGATCCGACAGTTGGGAGCTGGAAATGAAGATGCAGCAGAAAGATACCATCCAAGGCATACGGATCTTCACTCAAGGTGCAACACAACAGTTGATTCTAGGTAAATGTACGACTTTCCGGATTAATCTGGACTCGAATATGGCCCGCTATTTCAAGCGGCAACGTATCAGCACTGCAATAACATGAAGGAAGTCACGGCCGAGGTAGTTCTTTTCAGAAGCATAGGGGAGGGATACATCATTCATCCTGTTACACTTGATGCCATTCTTCATGTGTCCTTTGCGGTTTTGACTTCGGGCTGTTCCCATCCCATAGCCACGAGTATTTCCCCACATATCGGCTGCCTTTGGGTCTCTAAACGTGACCTTAGCTGGCCAAATCAGGAGGTTGTCACAGCGTGCAGCACCATCACCAACGCGACAAATTATGGGTATACCTTTAGTGGTATTGCTTTGGACAGCAACAGCTTGAAGGATGTAAGACTACGCTGGGAGGATCTCGAAATGACCAACGTAAACACGGTTCCAACACCGGTTTCGTTTCCAAAACCTGAGCAATTTTACTTGACCGTGAACTGCAAAGTTGCCCTCGGCAAGCTTAGCCATTGCGAGACATTGTCCTTCTTGGATAGTCTACATCTGACCAAGGAAGACATGTCGGACCTTTTTCAAGATCTGGTGTTATCCGTTGAAGCTTCCATTGATACATTAGTCAATTCGGTCGATCCTAGGACCGTTACCAACCGAGTATCGTGGACAAAGAGATATTGGTGTTGGGCTCAACACCATGTCGACAGCCGTCGTAAACGAAACAGGGACGATCCATATTCTTGGCTTCTGAACACATGTCAGAGCTTAGAGGAGCTCAGTCAGGGCCTTCAAAAGACCAACCATGTCGCACGTCCTTATGTTACAGTCGCATCGAATCTCTTAGCTATGTTCAACGGAGAAGTTAACCGTCTTGAACTCCTGATGCAATCTGGATTACTAAAAAGGTACTACGAAAAATTGGTCCAATACAGGGGCGCCATCCAAGCTGCGAGCTATGCTGACTCGCTATCTACCAAACTCCTGCACTGAGCATTTTGGAGGTCGGCGGTGGAACAAGGTCTACTACCCGTAATTAATCTTATCAGAGCGCTTCGACCGCACAAAGACGATGCCTTGTGGTACCGTCGGTGTAATCGATACGATTTTACAGACATCTCTCCGGCAGTTTAGATGACGCAAAGGATGAGTTTGCTGCCTTCATTCCCAGATGGTCTTCGGCACACTCGATGTCGAACGTGACTTTGTTGAGCAAGGGTACTGGGAGGGCATTTACGACGTGGTTGCGGCAGATAACGTTGTTCATGTTACATCTGACCTAGCCAGAATATTACGAAATGCTCGAAGAACTTCAAAGCCAGGTGGCAAATTATTGATTCACGAATTACTTGACCCCTTGGGGTGGACAGCAGGATTCGTCTTCGGAGCTTTCCCCCGATGGTGGCGTGGTCTCGACGATAATCGCGTGTTATCACCCAATATTACCAGCGAAGCCTGGGATTCGCTTCTGAAGGAAAAATGACTTCTCCGGTGCCGATCTGTGTTGAAAGATTTCGATCAGGACGTGGCGCACCACTTGGGCGGGATCATATCAACGGCCACAGATGAAGCGCCCTCCGTCGGCACATGTCTTGAACCCAAGCGCCAAGCAAACTATCACCATAAGGCAGGGCTCCGCGGAGCAACATACCTTTGCTGAAGGCTTTATTACACCTCTGAGGCATATGCTTCAAATGGAACCACGCAAGATCACCATAGAGTCTGTCAACGCCTGGAGCCAAGAAAGACCCAAAGATGAACTCGTCATCTTTTTGGTCGACCATGTCGGTTCGTTCCTGGAGACTCTCGAACAAAGAACGTAGATACAGCTACAAACTTTGGTTCAGACATCACGGCATTTGCTTTGGGTCACTTCAGGAGGGGGTCGTACCGCAACCCCGGGCCATGGTATGCTAGATGACTTTAGCCCGGACCTTACGAGCTGAGTACTACGAGCTTCACCTGGCCACTCTGGCACTGAATACCGCGAATAGGGATACCTATAAAGCGTTATATCTGATGAAAGTGGCAAGCGAAATGGCTGCGTGGACGCCTAGCCATAGTTACGAAGAGGGATACCTGGAGGCCGACGGCTGCCTTCAAACCCGTCGTCTTATCAAGGCTCGTTACCTGAAGGCAAACATTCATGCAAGATTCACGCCATATGAATTCGTCCCTACACCTGTGGGAATGGAACACCGTTCTTAATGTCGATAAAAGGTGCCGGCCATGAGAACCTCCGGCACTATACCCATTGTCCCTTACCACGAGGTGCCATCGTCGGAGATACTGTCGATGTCGTGGTAAAAGCAGTATCCCTCCAGTCCCAAGACCGTGTCATCCTTCTTGAGCATGGAGGAAATCCAGAATTTGGCAGTTATTGAACAGCAACTGTTCTCCGTACAGGTCCCACAGCCGCAGTCAGACCGGGCGACAAAGTAATTGTTGCTTATACTGGCTCGTTTCGGTCTCATATGCGAGTGTGCTCACAAGTAGTAGCGAAAATTGCAGTGGGCATGTCATTCTCGAATGTCTGCTGGGTTGTGCCGCCGATGATCGTCGCTTGTCATGCTCTGATCGAAGTCGGGTCCGTCGAAAGTAGTGATTCGGTTCTGATTCAAGGGGGGGGCCAGTCCTGTCATCCAAGCTTGTCTTCAACTCCTAAAAAAACAAGGAGTATCGGACATCTGGGTTGCTTCGACAAGTGGAGATGAAAGCAGCTGGATTGTGAACCGCTTTGGGATTCCAGAAGAGCACATCTTGCCACTCAGCTGGCTTGACGGAAACCGTATCCGTTTGTCACATTGCAAAGGTAAATTTGACGCTGCCTTCTCGGTGGATGTGCCTTCCACGGAGTATCTTTCTATGGGCTGCCTGAGATCTGGTGGCCGATACATCATGCTCCATGCTGGACCTACCCGGCTCAGCAACCCTCCACAGATCCATTGCGCACCAGCACGGGTATCACTATCTATTATTCATCTTGGTGCACAGGAGCCATTTCCAACAAGCGAAGAATGCTTGCAGTATGCAGTCTCCAATCCGCTTCGGGAGGGGAGTTATGAAGTTGTTCAGTTTCCCGCATCTGAGCTTACCAGGCTATCAATCATTTACGTACCTCGGCCGACACCGAAACGATTGTGGTGACATTGGATGACTCGGATGTGGTGAATGTAAGGCTTCCTAAACCCCAAGGTTTTTGCTAGGCTAAATCATTACCAAGTCAAGCTACCTTCAAAACCGAAGTAATTACGAGCTAAATGCAGAGGGCACATACCTCATAGCTGGAGGGCTGGGGGGTCTCGGTCGTGCGATGGCTCGGTGGCTTGTCAGTCGTGATGCACGTTACCTGATTCTGCTATCCCGGGGCGTCCCCCGGGCAGATGAGGCTCGAGAATTACTAATCGAACTCAACGACAATCAAGTCCGTGTTGAGACACCATGTTGCGACGTGGCTGATAGAGATGCCTTGAGATCGGTTCTGGCTAGCTGTGCCGAGAAGATGTCCCCTATTAGAGGCTGTATTCAGTCTTCAGCGGTTCTTACAGTAAGGATATTTTCTATGGATATTAGGTCAAGTATCGGTAGGCTAACCTGTACCGTTAGGAACTTATCTTCAGAAGATGGAATTTTCCTCCTGGGAAACGGCCATCCATCCTAAGGTTAAAGGGTCTTGGAACCTTTACTTAAAGCTCCCCAAAGGACTTGATTTCTTCGTCTTGGTATCGTCAATGATGGGGATACTCGGGAGCGCATCACTCGCTGCCTACAATGCAGGGGACACATACCAAGATTCCCTGGCACGCTACCGAGTGTCACAAGGCGAGAGGGCAGTCAGCCTCGACCTTGGTGCGCTGGTTGACGGTGGCCATCTCGTCGAATATTCATATCACATACCTCGCATGGAACGGGCAAAAAAATTCACCCTCACGTATGTGAAGGAGCTCTGTGCACTCATGAAAATATACCATGACCCAGATTCGCCTCTCCCGCGCCAGGTTGATACATGTCAAGCTATACTTGGTATCCGCCCTCCGGCATTCTGGAAACATGCGGTGGATGTTCCTGCAACAATGGAGCAGCCATTTTGGGGCCATTTACATCATCTACCGACCTTCGCCGGCAAAGACGAATCGGATGCGGTGACAAGTCATGGCAAATCGCTAACCGTACGAAAGAGCGAGTTCGATGCACTGGACAGGCTTACGAAGGTAGGGACGCTGGCAAATGGGGCAGGAGTCGTAAGTGAAACTCTTTCTCACCGCGTGTTGGACCTATTGGGAACCTCCGAGGATCGTTTAGACTTGCACAAGCCTATGCACTCGTATGGCCTCGATTCTCTGTCTGCCATCGAGATACGCAACTGGATTGGTAAAATGTTTGATGTGGACATGCCTGTTTTTGAAATTCTGGGTGGGGCGACGTTCGCTGACGCAGGGCTGTCCATTGCAAGAAAGGTACTGCATTGACAGCAACATGATGAGAGTTCACACACCTAGGTAATAACGGTAATAATAAAATGAGAAGTACCAGCAAAGATTGACAACAGATGCGGTGGCACAGAGAGTTATGTGCAGAGGCGCTTGGCCGCTCGGATGGCAGACACACAGCCTTCTGGGCGCCGGGCATGAGTGCGCACGATAATTTAAAAGCTATAAATACAGTGGCATTTGTGTACTTCGACTGGGGACCGAACAAGGACCGCCAGGGATGTTTCTGCCCCTTTCTCTGAAGAGAGCAAAGGCAGTCAGGATTGCACACACCATGTCGCCTGGGCGACATCTTCAGTTTTGATGATAGGAATGTAAATCAACAAGTTGTTATCCGTTATAAGTTGTGGATCGGATCTTGATCAGGCAAGAGCACGTCGATCTATGGCGTGCTCACAGAAACGCCGACGACCTGCACGATATGCGATTTCGTTCTCCAGGGTATGTACCCAAAAAGTCGTGCGCAGATATATAGAACCGGCATGGACTACAGCCTGCCTCTACTAGAAAGCACATCGAAAGATATCGGACGTATCGCGATGAATGACGAAAAGAAAAAGATTACAAACTGCACCTCATCATCGACACTGAATATATACAGACCATCTGTTTCCAAAACGGCAGGCTAATGTGTCTATGCAGACCGTAGATATCATCATATACAATCCAATAAACAGACCCCTTTCCGCTCCCCATTCTCTCCTCCCCTCCTCCATACTCCATAAGTAGTTAGTTTCCCCATCAGGTGCCCCCACAATTTGCCAACAAGAACAACATCCACATTACATAGACAGAGCGAGGCCCGACTTAAACCCACTGATCTAAATAATCAATCAACTGATGCAATCCAATCATTTGAACTGGTCCTCAGTGACGCCCCTGCCCATAGCAGCGGTACTGCTAATACCGCCGGTGACCATCTTCTGGAGCTCGTCGACGTAAGCGGCGCCGCTCCACTTCTGATGGCGGACGACATCGACGCCGGCCTCCATCTCGGGTTCCTGGACGAGCTCGCCGTAGGCGCGCATGCCCTGGCGCGCGTACGCCGCCGCGAACCTGTCGCTCGCTAGCGCCGTCGTGTGCAAGCCCGCCAGCGTGATGAACTGCCAGCAGTACCCCAGTGAGGCCAGCCGCCGGATGTACGTCTCCTGCTCGTCGCGCGGCATCGCCGTCTTCCAGTTGAACGAGGGCGAGAGGTTGTACGCAAGCCTGTTGTTTTTTTCGCGGTCAACATTCGGTCGGGTAATTTTCGTGTTTCCCGTTTTGGTCGTGGTGGTGGTCGGCGTGCAATGTGCAATGCAAACGGGGCTGGCTTGGGGGACAAGGGGAGGAAGGTGGGGGGGCGCGGGATGATGGGCAAAGACTCACTTCTGCTCCGGCCAGACGGCGTGCACGCCCTTGGCGAACTCCTCGGCCTGCTTGTAATCGGGCAGCTTGCTCTCCATCCAGATGGCGTCGCAGTAGGGGGCGTAGGCGACGGCGCGGTTGATGGCGCAGTCGCAGCCGCCCTTGAGGCGGTAGTAACCCTCGCGGGTGCGGGGCGCGTCCCAGTCGAAGTAGACCTCGGCGCCGGTGACGGCGCGCGCGAGGGCGCGGGCCTCGGTGAGGCTCTTGCCCTTGACTTGGGCGCGGTAGCGGGCGACGAGCTGGTCCTTGTCCTGGTCGGGCACGGGGCCAGCCCGGATCGACTCCTCAACGGCGTCGTCGAAGCGCTTGAGCCCGGCCTGGCGCGTCCACTCGTCCTCAATGGCCTGGAGCTCGGCGCCGGACTTGCCCGCCGCCTCGGCCGCCAGCATGAGGTCGTTGAGCGGCTGCAGGTTCGGGTTCGTGCAGCCGAGGACGAAGGCGTGGTCGCGCGGGTCGATGGTAGTCGTGATGAGCGTCGCGGCCTCGGCGTCGGTACGCGCGATAGCCAGCAGGTCGCTGCCCATGATGTCGGCCTGTGCGCGGATCGCCACCAGCCGGTTGATGTGCTCGCTGATTGGCACCAGCACCTTGCCGGCCATGTGCCCGCACTTCTTGGTCCCCGGGGCCTGGTCCTCGATGTGGATGCCCGCCGCGCCGCTCTCCACGAACAGCTTCGTCAACTTCATGACCGCCGTGAGCCCGCCGTGGCCCGTGTCCGCGTCGGCGATTATGGGCCGCAGGTAGTCGACGTTGGCCAGCTTGTCGCGTGCCGGCCGCGGCGTGCTGAGGCGCTCTTGTCTCTGCTTGCGGTCGTGGAACAGCTGCGCCATGAAGAGGTGCTTCACCTTGTTCGGCACTGTGGTCTTTTATTTCCCTATCTGTCAGCTTCCTGTTCTTCAGTACGCGGACGACATATGACCGTGGTTACGCACATAGGGGTAGTCGGCCAAGTCCGGACCCGGCTCGTCGGACGAAGAAGCCGTCGAGGACGATTGCCATCCCGAGACATATACGGTGTCTAGGTACTTGGCCATCTGCGTGAGCATCGTAGGTTCTAAGCAGCCATATGTATAGCTCGCGTCGCGGTTCTATCGGAACGTTTATTATAGGCTTCGTTGGAGTCTTGTTGGATGGGAGGAGGGCTCTTTCTTTACCTGGAAACGCTTCTCGAGGATCTTCCACAATTTTTTTGACTGCGTGTTACTGGCGTATTCGATCGGTAGGTGGCCTCTCTTCGACACGATCTGCTCGGCGGTAAACGGCCGTTTGGTGTACCTCCATCGTGAGTCGCTCCACCACTTCTTGACAGCCTCGACCTCCTTGGCGAACAGCTCGTCCTCGATCTCCGGATCCACGGCGGGATTGATCATATTGTTCGACGCCATGCTGTTCCACTCGGCAACGGGTATTATTTTATTAATAATGCTCCTCTATGATGAGATGGTGGGTATGACGGGACCAGCAGAGCTCCAGGAATATGTGAACCTTAAATAATACACAGGGGTACGAGGCGATAGAATGTAAAGGGGGTTTACTTTCTCCGAGAAGGGAATAGAACCAATACACACGCGAAGGAAGTGTATATTTAAGAAGTCAAGCGCACCAAGAGCTTTAATACTAGTCACCTGTTACTCATACAAGCCCGGCTACAGGCCCATCACGCACATACCAAGGGACATGGCACCCCGTCCTCGGAATCGATCGGGCAAGCGGCAATACGTCGAACGTACATACACACCCAGCAGCGATCCCCCGAGGGAATGAGACCAACAACTAATAACTAAGTTAGTCTCGTTATGTAGTATAGAACCGGTCCAGTCAGTTCGCTCTCAACTCGAGACCCCCGGTCATCAGCGAACCAACTAATGGGAAACCGTGGATCCTGTGACCGTGACGGAAGCTCTTGGCGAGCTCAAGGAAGATCGGCCTCGGGAAACTGGGGAGAGCTGCGCTTCTGACGTCTGGGCGAGGACCCGCTCCTCGGCTCAACGGGGAACAGTGGAGCTCGTCTAAACCCATGAATTACCGAGTGCTGCTCCCCCGGGGGCGTAGGTACGTTACCCCCGCAAAATGGCAGCGCCCTGACTCGCCCAGGAGGCCGGGGGAATGGGCAGGCACTTGACAGTCATCGATGACGCCAGAGCCTAATAATAAGAACTCACTATTTACACGGGCAGTCTGAGGAACATTGGGGCTCAAAGAATCACGAACCACATGCTCTACTTGATATACAATCTAAAATTGTCCCCTATCCTCATAAGGTCTACTTCTTCCTCTCCTCTATCATACGATGCCAGCAGAGGTAAATGCAACGGCCATATTTGAGCTCCTGAAACTCCCCGAGGACTGGAATAGAGGAACCCGGTCTATCTGGTCTTGATGACCCTACACAAGAGCCAGCCCCACGGCATATCCAACGCTAAGCAGCAAGTAAAACCATGACATGTGAAAATGACTCTTGATACACTACGACCTAAAACGCTTAACTGACTATTCCGTGGTAACCATGTGTTACCGAGAACATCTCGTTATATATGTGGGAGGTCGGAATGGCAACGTGGGGTCTGGCTGGGCCTCGGCTTTCATCCATGGACCTGAGCCACATAGAAGCATAAAGTTTGGTATGACCCCTCCCTCGTAAGCGTTTTGAGCCCTCTTTATATTCTTCACATGATGATCCAACTCTTTGGTATAACTTAAGCGTTGATTGCTCGGGCCACCTATTACTTTTGAAGTTCGCGTTTGAGACGGGCCCTATTTTCAAATCCGCATAACGCCGATTGTCGCATTGTCGTCAATACTCTTGATATACATACTACATACATGACAAGCAAGCCAGTACTGTAACCACCAGAGCAACCTATTTTTCTCTTTGATGCCATCGCTGATATATCTGTTCGTCTTTGACAACCTCTCGATGATGACTAAGCAATACTAGCGGCTAACCGCCATTCTTCGATCTTGATTTTCTTCTTCGCGATCCACTCTATCGGGCGGGACGCCTTGAATATCGACTGGGACACCGAACTGACAACCAACCGATGCTCCAAGAACATGCAACCATTGGCCACGTGAATTGATACTTGCCGACGACATAAAGAAGTAACCGCGCAACCTCCCTGAAACCGACAGGGTCTAAGCATGTCTCATGGATCATAATAAAATAACAGTGCTGTTCATGGGTAAAGCGTTAGCTCACATCGTTCTATATCGGGTTTCTGGAAGTGTCAATCTCCTTAGAAGAGCTCCGCCTGGATCTTTTCTTCTCTCAGCTGCTGGGCTCTCTCGAACGTATCGTAGGGAGTCAACGCGCCGAGAGCTCGTTTCATGTCGGTCGAGATGAACTGCAGACCGTAGACGTAGCTGGCGTTGACCCAACCGAATCTTACGAAGGGTTAGTAAGTACCATTAACAAGGAGGCCTCCAGAATGTACTCACCCTTCTTTGGCCACTCCCTTGAAATCAAGCCCTTGGTTTCCATATTCCGCATCCACCCGGTGGGGATCCACGGGACGCGTGACATCGTATTTCTCTACTACAACACCGTTGAAATCGAAGAAGGCCTTGGTGACCATGAACAGCCACCTGTAGGCCAATCTCTGCGCAAGATCGGAATATCCATAACGGGCAAGTCCCGTCCACGCCAGCATCTGCTGCGGTGCCCATCCGTACGGATAATCCCACTGTCGGTTAGGTCGCTCCAGGCTGATCGGGCCTCGGGATTCCTCCGTTCCGGACAAGAGACCGCCGTACGCCTCGAACTTGGGTACGGCCGTCTTTACCACCCTGGCCGCCTTTTCCGGGTCTGGTACTCCGGCCCAGAGCGGCCAGAAAGTCGTACAAGTCTCGTAATGACACTGCTCCTGCTTCACCGTGTCGTAGTCGAAGTACATTCCTTTCTCCTCGTTCCAGAGATACTTGTGGATGGCGATACGGCGTCTTCTCCATCTCCGGTCCCAGTCAGCAGAGGTTTCGACCTGACCGGGCGTCATCCCTTCTCCGCACCACTCAGCCGGAACCACAAGTCTGTCGTTGAATACGCTGCGGATTATGCGCGAGATATCCATCTCGTACTTGTATACCAGGGAATTGAGATCAATTGTGGCGAGATTGGCGCAGACCTTCTCAAGCCGGTAAGAGGTATCGTGGCCGGATTCTCTGACGGCACGGTCGTGCAAGAAGTACTCGTCCAACTCCGGTTCCTTGACCTCTCCATAGTTGTATGCTCGGACGAACTCCTTGAACGTCATTTTGTGCTTCTCCACATATGGCTCCAGGATATGCACGAAATGGGAAGCTTCAGTTTCCGGAGGGATTCCAATACCATCGGGTCGATATCTGGACAGGCCGGTCTTGGGGTCCAGCCGTGGTGCTGCCGTCCATACACAGTAGTACTCTTTAATAGCCGCCAGAATAGCCGTGCGGAGGAAGTCGGTAGCACCCGGTTCGTGCTTGATCTTCTCGTAGACCCTAAGTGCCATATCCGTGAGGAAGGGCGGTTGAGAGCGTAGGAGGTAGTACGACCTGTTTGCGTTGAGGATTTTGCCGTAGTGTTTAATGCAAAAACAGAAGTTCTTGACGAGAGCTTTAGTCAGGTCCACTTTGTCGTTGACGAGGAGACCCAAAGACGTCATGTAGCTGTCCCACCCGTACAACTCATTGAATCTCCCTCCTGGAACCACGAAGGGCACCCCCTGGAGTGTCTTCTGTCCCGTCTTCGGATCGACAACCTCTTCCATGTCCACGGCGAGGAGTCCAGGTTTCTCATTCATGTCCCTAACCATTTCCGGGGTAATCTTCTCGGCCAGGACCTGCACGTCTAACCGGATTTCGGGGCGCTCGCGTGCCAACTTTTGGTAGTACTCTAACTGCTCGGGAGTTCCAGGGGGGACGTAGATACGAGGCCTGGGGTCGTCGGTCCAATCTTTGGGGTCTCTTGCGGCAACTTCAATGCTCGACGCATCAATACGTCGCGTCAAGCCTTCCCAAAATTGGTCCCTGATCAGTCTGGACAATCTGTTGACAGGGTTCTCGTTGAGACGACCGATATCAAGAACTATGCGTTTGCGTCCAAACTCTTTGGCCATATATAGTTCCTGGAGCAGGTTTGAGAGCATATACGTCCCCCTGATATCGAATCGGTTGTATCCATCGGAGGCCGCCGTTCGCAAGGATATTACCTAGGGAATAGCGTCTTAGACACAATTATCATATGAAGTATGGAGTGGATATAAACGCACCTTCGGTCCTGCATCCTCGATCGTGATCTGCATATTCCTGTCGGTATCTTCTTGCTCTTGTAGACTTTCGAGAGTGTGATCGACGTCGACTAGGAACTGGCGGGCATGGGGCCTGCTTGCCTCATCTACGGAACAGGATCGGAATCAGTATATGAACGCTGAAGAAGGGGGAAGGAGATTGGTCCGAAATGTAGCTTACCATGACTTCCACGTCTGTGGGGCTCATTGAGTCCCATACTACGCTGCATCTGGTGAACCAAGCTGTTCTGTCCCGTAGTTAGCAGGATAGCTCGGCTTCATATGTGCCATTGAGACTCAACGTACCTGGGAAAACGTGCGGGTCCGCCGATGGCGTTGATTCGCATGGCGGTCATCGGAGGTATAGTATGTTCTCGCATCATCATAGACTCCGAGATCCTCGGATCCACGCTGCACGTGAGGCCGCAGCTTCGATGGCGTAACGTAGTCGGCCATCACGGATGGATAAAGATGATAGTGACTTGATAAACACAGCAAGAGGCGCAATTGGGTGGTTTATACCTTAGAAAGTTGTGTCAACAGGACCGGGTTGTGCTGACGGCCTGTGGCGGTGAGATGCTGGAGTCTCGTGAACAGCCGCCAAGACACAGAGGTATTACTACTCTTTTGGCCGTGCAGCCCGGCTCGTTCGGATAAGTAAGCAGTATGACAGATAGACAGCCTTCCTGTCGGCAGCGTTGGGTTAGGATAGTATGTATGGACAAGTTCGTAATCAAGAACAAAGCAAAATAGGTGTCTCTAGGATGTCGTTGTAGGAAGAAGTAGTAGGTGTGCCAGGGCCACTCAAAGAGGTCGCAGTGCGGGAGTACGCAGCAGAGCTGTTGGTCTGTTCGTTGATGGGGCTCAAGCAGCAGGTCTGACGACAATGCGGGGCATAGCAGGCAATGTATAGTGGGAACTAGAAGGGGATGGGAAATCTAAGAAACTGAACCCTAGCAATCGAGGGATGATCGTCAAAAGAAGTTAAGGCAACGAGTATTACAGTAGGTATCAGGAAGATTTGCTCGCCAGGATGCTTTAGGGCAACTTGGAATGACTCTGCTTTGTGCTTGCCTCCAATCTTGCACAAAACAAGTCAGGGATCGTAACAAGTTGGCGCGGCGACCTTTGGCTCTCTTTCACTGCTTGTAAGTGTAGCTCTAGCTCACGACTCTCGAATTCAGATCGTGAGATACGTGCGGAGGGAGTGGTAGCTACTACTGTAGGTACCTGTGAGTGCCGAGGGCAATGCTACGTAAAGTATACCTACCCGGGCTTGATGGGAGAAGAAGTTGCAAAGTGAAGTATGGGAAGGCAGAACTTGAAGCAATTGATTGAGCACCCAGTCCTTTGGTCCCAGCAATCGACACCTGGCAGCCTGGTAAATCCATGAATGATTGCGAGTCAGGGCATCCGACGAGACACTCCCACTAGCCTTCCCTTACAGTACTTTTAAACTTTCGGTCTCCATAGATAGCACATGGAATGAGCGCGGGAATGATATCATAGTCCGCATCAGTATGGCTAAAAGAGAAACAACAAAGGTACATAAGCAACTATGACCCTGACTGCAGGCCTGACGGCCTCCGCTAAAATGACGCTACCCTGCACTCATAAGAAAGGAACCCATAATATTGGCGAATATCAATCACGGGTGTCCCCAGCGCTGTTTTCTCATCCCTATATCGTTCCCTACTCTGGTATGAGAAATCGCAAACCGACTTGGACGTTGCACGCGCCACTCAAGATTTGGTACATACATGTAGGCTTCGTCGCTCCCCAATTTATTATTAGCTGGAGTCCTTTATGATATACGTCTTGTCCTACATGCTACAGTAGCAGTTGGCAGATTTAATCTCGATCAGGTTAATTGTCATTGGTCAATGACCCAACCCTCCCAATCCTCCCACCAGTCGGCACAAGTTCTGGCCCTACCGTTCCATTGAAGCATTCATATGACTTTTCTCTAAGATCCAGGGGCTCTCTTAATGGATGTAGTTGGTCTCATGACCAGCCAGCTGCCAGGGCAATCAGGAGATTGTTGAGGTTCATTGGACCCCTAAAGCATGCAGTGCCGGCACATAATCATGAAAAACCCCCACCCGACTGATTACTGCCAACCGTTCCGGTATCCAATAAGGGCCTGCTCCGACCGCCGTAAGCAATATCCGATCGCTGATAGAGGTTAGGCATCTAGCTGGCGAGTCTCAGCATACTGGCCATCCCGAGAAAACCGGTGAGCTTCTTCGGCCGCGGAAGGTCCCTGTCTTACACGAGACCGGATATCCATCTACGATAATGCGACCGCACAAGCTCGCACCTAGGTCAGGCTAGAAGGTTGCGTGGACAAGTCGCACAGCGTATAGTCGGGTGTGACAGGCCGTTTGGGCTCACGCGACAATTTTTGAGAAAGGAGAGTGATCGACGCGGAGATACTGGGCGCTGCGTCATCGCCAACACTTTCCCGGGCGTAATTGGGCGAGCCCGATGAAATTCCGAATTCGGTCGCCGGCCGGCTTCCGAGTGGGGCATTTCCAATCTGCCAACCCGACCGGCACGGCACTCACTGTCGCAGCTGCTTTTGCTTCTGCCATGTGTAATGATAAGGATGCGTACAGCTATGTCTACCTCCTACAGATTGCTGCACTATATGGACAGAAGGCATGGCAACATTGGAAACAAATCCCGCTATGAACTACATGGGTAGTGTCACTATAAAGGTAGGTATGATCGGAGGGCTCTACAAGAACAATCCGGGGTCATCCCAGATTATGCTGGCTCCTGACTGTTGTGCGCGGCTCCCCAGAATTTGACACGGCACGAACTCCAAGGTGGAAGAATCGCGGATGGAGCAGTCCTACCCCGATATCCTCTCGTGGCAAGTATTCTTCCCAGCGTGATGCCTATTTTATCTCGCATGAGCTTCGCCGCGGCGTTCCGCCACGCTAACTTGCCACACAACTCCGGGTGCGTACAAGTAGCCGTTCCTTTGGTGTAATGGGGGGACTGATTGTAGATCAAAAAGCCGCGTTGGTGATGCTATGGGGAAAGCATCAAACTCCCAGCTTATCGTACACGACGTATCACCAGTTTGTTGAGGAAATGTTTCCCATCACTTCAGGCCGGCGTGGGGGCTTGTTCAGCACGAAAGTTGCATCCGAGATGCATTGACAATGCACTATTGCCGTGCACTCGAGCGAGAACGTGTTTCGTCGCCTGATGCTCTGAAAGATGATTATAAATCTTCAATATCAGACCTTCCGTCTCTTTCGGCCGTTGGCAGGGTCTCAGAAGACCTGGATTCAGGTCTAATTGGGTATGGTAGCTGGACGAGGCCCCTTTTCAGCTGCTACCTAGGAGATTCTCGTCTGATACTTGCAGCGTCCTACGTTGATTAATAAGCGACGAAGTCGTTGAGATACGCATCATTCGATATTATGGATAGCAGATGCGAGAGTAACCTCGCTAATTTGCCCCTCACTGAGGAACAGCCTCATTCCAGGATGTTCGAGATCTCTTGGGGAATTGCGGCTGAAGACCGGAGTCAAAATTAGTGAAGCCACAAATGCCAGGTGGGCTGCGATATTTCCACCCCGTGCCTGGCGAGATGAGAGGGCTGCAAAAGTTGCGCAATAGCGTCCCCGGAAGAGCAAATCGGAAGGAGCCATGAAAGCATCGTGGTAATGAGTGGAACTCTCTTCTGCATAATATTAGTTGAACCAGCTAAGCGAACACGGATATGGGGGTAACACGGACACCGCTCCGATAAGAAGAACCAAGCTTTCCGTATACACCCAAATCGACTCTCGGTAAGCCCAATGAATCCATTGTCATAGTATTAATAAATACGTTGCCACGTCGAGACATCTATGCGTATCTCGATCTTCTCGCGTGTGCTTCGGAGGTGCGCGTACGTGCATGTATGTGGGTATGTATGCAAACCCGTGTATGCAAACCCATGTATGTCTGGGAACGGCCCTGTTGAGTTGCTATTTTAGTTACTTTTCCAGCCCGCCCATAGGTTTATACCTTTTGAATTCTGAAATGCACGCTGGAAAACCTCGATTCTTGATGGACGGGAAAGTTCCAAGGACAAATAACCGCATTTAGATTGTGCTCGGAGGAGGGCTGGTTCGTTTATTAATGCTTTAAGAGAATGGGAGGATTAAGGATGAGCTCCTTTATACAGTACCTAGCGTAGGCGCCTTTGGTAGTGTAAGCTATGGCATTGAGGTCATGCTACCACTCTATCTGTATTCAGAATTGTACCACCTCCATATAACATCCAAGCGCTGAAAGACGGAAGAGGCCGGGTCATTTCTTAATGTTTTCTATTTCGGCCTACTATCCAGCCGATTATATGAAATGTAGTCTGCCTGTCTTCAGTCAATTTGCGTAAAAGATGTCATCTGGATCATGGTGTCTCGGAAAACGGGGTTGACAATACGCACAACTATACATTCAGTTTTTAAGCATCATAACACATAGGGTTTGCATAGCTACAACTGCGAACACATCAAGCACATGCATATTCATTCTTCGATTGGACGTCTAGCGGGTTGCCAGCGCCACTCGTAGGTCCAGCTCGACCGCACAGGGAAGGTGCCGCCGGTATCTCCTCGTATTCCACCACCCCTGGACACATTTTGCTGCAACTTCACAAGCTCCGATAACAACATCGAACTGGAATTAGCTCTTCTTCAGACTACGAGCTGGAGTGTGATGAAGCTTCATAACAACAACGGCCTACCTATTCTCTCAGTCTTATAGCGAGTGCTACAGCAACCAAGCCCATAAGGAGGCACGGCCGGAAGACCGGCCGTTAGTGGATGCGTCCGGGAATTTCTGTCCTCGCTATGCCACCGAATCAACCAATTTGCACTGGCATAACCTATGATAGGTACCAGTACTGCAGCCATCCTGACGACCTTTCCCACCTGGGAAATAGAGTACACCACTGAAGTCGCACTGCCTCGGAGCTGGAACGTGCTTGTTACGGGTCCTTCCCCCCACCGACCACTCACTTTTTGCGGCTGGGCTACCAGTTTACAGATAGGCATTGGGTCTGGAAGGAGAATTCCTGCTCCCTCTCGAGGCCTTATCTCAGCGCTCGGGTGCTTCATTTTCCGCCCAAACTATTACTGTTCTGATACTACCCACAGCCGTACGTTGCGCTATGCAAAGTCAGCGTGCCGAATCCCTACGGAATATGTGTGGATATGAAGAATACGAGGAAGTCTGTTATGTACGCATTAGACTCTGGGCGACAAGCGGGCAATAGAACATTTTGCAGATTTTCAAATAAGTTCGCCCTGGGTCATGTGGGTTTTCGATGTCTACTACCCATACAGCAAAATCCAGAGACCAAATACAGAGGCTCAAATGAGCTAAGGTATCGGCCGGGTCCTCTGAATCTCACAACGAGGGAAGCAAGAGGATCTCCTATATCTACCCGATATTTCCGTCGAGCGTCCCGCGTTCGCGGTCGGGCTTGACGCCCCAGTGTTCTGAAGTCGAGACCATGCTGCAGATGCAAGGAGCAGGGGACTTATGCGCGTGGACTTGCCAAGTGTTCCTGGAAATGGGATCGCGTCCACCAACACAACCGCCTCGAGTACCAGTGAGAGGGTTACATTATTGCTAACCCTGGATATATTTTTATAATTCCGTACAGTGACCCGAGCCGAACCGTCCCTCTCCCATCAACCTATGCCGCGAATTCCCTAATCCGGTTCCCAATACATGTACCCAAGCCAACATCTGCAGGTCGATATTGTCTGCTCAATTGGGCTCCTGCGGCATGTCGCCTCTCTTCCAAGCCATGTGCTGTACTAGCTTGTAAGACTACCGCTTCAGCCCGGAGGCTGTTTTCGGCTATCTAAATGGGCTCCTGCAGGCGCTGTACTGCAGTTTTGGCCCCATCTAGGCCTGTTGTCTCGCACTATTTAATTGGCTTGCAAAGGCAGCCAAATATACCGCGGCTAGAGAACGCCGCCAATGCCATGGAGCTCAAGGTCCATTGTAGGCATAGCTTGAGCAGCTGAAGGGGGGCCCTTATCACCTCTAGTACCGCCCTCTTCCTGGAGTCATTTCAACTTCGGATTCCTTCGATGGTATCCTTCCTTACCCTTTAAGGTGGTTGTCCATCGCCATATCGTCGCTCGTTCCTCTGTCTCTCGTTGCGAAGTTCTCTTGAGGAGTCTGGTTTGTCATTCGTTAGCACCACACGTCGCTTGACGAGATGAATGTCTTCAAGTCCTACTTCGTGCCCAAGAAGGCCGCCTCCAAAGCGAAGGTTGGGAAGGAGAAAGCGACGGCAGTCACTGAGGCTAAGTCCAACAATGGAGCCCGCCCGGGCGCGCCGGCATCAGGGCCGGCGAGTCTGCCCGGGTCACGCCCAGATTCGATCCGCAGCTCGGCCCTGTTTCCAGTTGGGGACTTTCGAAACGACCAGGAGAGCGTCAACGATGTCAGGGCCGAAGTCGTTTGCAATTACATGTACCAGCAGCAACTGGAAAGGGGATATACAACGGGCATGCTCCCTGGAGAGGGCGTCGTGTTAAAGAAAAGGAAAAACGACTATACCTGCTGCCCTGCAGATCTGAGACAATATCAATATGGGCTATATGACATGTCAATGGAGCTGAACGTCCGGGTATGTAATCCTCCTTGCTGGTAGACTATGGTCAGTCTTGCCTAACGAATGTGCAGTGCGCGATGACAGTCAACACGAGAGTGATCAATATTATCATGGCCGCGAGGCGGGTAGCTCGAGACTATATCCCATTACCGGGTGGCCTGCGGCTACAAGTTCTTCGCAGCATGCGCGATCTACCCCGATGCCAGAAGCACCACTTCGCTGCGTTCATTGAGGACACCCAGATGCTCGTTGTTTGGGATGATAACCCCAAGAATATCTTCACGAGGGCTGCCAATTTGGAAAAGCAGTTGATGCAGATGATCTGGGGGACGGATGAGGGCGAGGAGGACGAGGGCGAGCAAGACGAGAAGGGCGGCCCCGCAGTCCAGGAGAACGGCGTCGAAGAGCTGGATCTGGAGGCCACCGCCCTTGAGCCGAAGCGGAAGACGCAACTCACAAGCCCCATCATGGTGGCCATCACGCTGATCCTCTGCTTTCTATGTCTGGGCACGGGTCTCAGAGCCATTGCGCTGGAGATTGCCACGGATAACAACTACATCCGCCTGGCCTTAATCGCTGTAATTCCTGTCCAGTTATTTGTCTCTTTGTTCTTCTTCCAGTCGATTGTCGGAAACTTCTTCGAAATCTTCGGCCCTATCGGTTCTGTTCGTCAGAACTCCAAGCACTATTCCGGAGAGGCGCCCAGGAGGAAACTCGACCGGGAGGTTCAGGCCCTGCCTCACGTGACGGTCCAGATGCCAGTCTATAAGGAGGGCTTGAATGCTGTCATCAAGCCGACAATCGCCTCGATAAAACAGTGCATCTCGACGTACGAGCTTCAGGGCGGTAGCGCCAACATCTTTATCAACGACGATGGTATGCAGCTCATTTCCGAGGAAGACAAGAATGCTCGCCGAGAGTTCTACGACGAGCACAATATCGGCTGGGTCTCTCGGCCGCCACACAACCCGAATCCCGAGGATGGGTCGCGCCCGTTTTTGCGTCGTGGTAAATTCAAGAAGGCATCTAACATGAACTACGCTCTAATGGTCAGCAACCGTATCGAAGAGAAGCTTCAGCAGTTCCAGAGGACGCCGGAATGGACCCGGGCTCATGAGCAAGAGGCTTATGAGCAATGCCTCCAGCAGGTGCTAGAGGAGGATGAAGGCCGCACTCTCGCAGAGGGCAATATCCGTGTCGGCGACTACATCCTCATCATCGACTCTGATACCCGCGTGCCATCGGACTGTCTGTTGGACGCGGTCACCGAGATGGAACAGTCTCCCGAGGTGGCTATCATGCAGTTCTCGTCAGGAGTCATGCGCGTTACCACGTCCTTCTTCGAGGCAGGGTAAGTCTCTCCCGTATTTGGTGAGGCGGCGACATTAACGTTTACTGATTCCTTGGTAGCGTGACGTGGTTCACCAACCTCATCTACACGGCCATTTCTTTCTCCGTCGCCAACGGGGACGCTCCGCCGTTCGTCGGTCACAACGCCATCCTCCGGTGGTCGGCCATCCAAGAGGCCGCCTCGTACGAGGACGAGGACGGCTACGAAAAGTACTGGTCCGAGTCGCACGTGTCGGAAGACTTCGACATGTCGCTCCGCATGCAGTGCGCCGGTTACATCCTGCGATTCGCCACCTACACGGGCGAGGGCTTCAAGGAGGGCGTGTCGCTGACCGTCTACGACGAGCTCGCGCGGTGGGAGAAGTACGCGTACGGTTGCAACGAGCTCATCTTCCACCCCCTCAAGTACTGGCTCTTCAAGGGCCCCATCACGCCGCTGTTCAGGAGGTTCCTATTCTCAAGCATCCACCTGCCCAAGAAGCTGACCATCTGCGCCTACATCGGCACCTACTACGCCATCGGCGCTGCCTGGGTCCTCACCGTCGGCAACTACTTCCTCACTGGGTGGTATTTCGGCCAGTTCGACAAGTTCTACCTCGACTCGTTCGCCATCTACATATCCATCATCGTCGTATTCACCGGCTTCGGCAACGTCGCCCTCGCCATCCTGCGATACCGCCTGGGAGACCAGCCGCTTCTTTGGGCGTGTAAGGGGGGGGGGGGGGGGGG
>QJNY01000346.1:24326-47975 GCA_004155945.1 Monosporascus sp. mg162
TTGGGCGGGTAACCCCCCCCCCCCCCCCAAAAAAAAAAGCATTTCACCTCGTAATAGCCAAAGATCATGTATATGTATGTATACTGACAACACACAGTCTGGGACAACCTCAAGTGGATCCCCCTCATTTCCATCTTCCTCGGCGGCATCTCGCTACACGTGTCGCAGGCAATCCTGAGTCACTTCTTCAGCATCGACATGACATGGGGGGCGACGGCCAAGGAGCTCGAGCGGGTCAACTTCGTCGAGGAGCTGCCGCGGTTGCTGCGGCGGTTCAAGGGCACTTTCGCATTCTGCCTCGGCGCCGCCGCGCTCATGATCTGCGGCGTCCATTTCTTCCCGCCCCAGTGGCGTATCAGCTACTTCGCCTCCATCTGGCCCCTCGGCAACATCGTCGTCTGCCACTTCCTGCTGCCCGTCGCGCTCAACCCGGCGCTTATGGTGTTCGCCTGGTAGTTAAGTAGCCGATCAGTAGCCTGGAGAGTGGTAAACAAGAAAGCAAGCAATAACTAGTACTACCACTGGACTACGACGTGTAGCCTCATGGGTAATAGGTAGAGAACTGGGACATTCACCACCTGAGATAGGAGAGAGAGGTTGATGACGGGAATACGGCTACGTAATTAATTTTTGCTCTCCGTAAAGGGTTTTTGAAGGTTGGGTTAGGATGCACACTACCAAATCTAGACTTCCTATGTAATTCAGGTGAGCCTGTGGTTAGTACTAGTAGGGAGGCTTCATGAAATAACGTCTAGGGGCTCCTCATTTTAGGGCGGTTCCATATCCATATTCGACTAATATAGGGCAGAGGGTTATCAGATTCCGTCCTGGCATACGGGGGCCGTTCAGCCAGGTCGGGGGAAAAGGAAACGTATATGATGAGACGGCACGTATATAATATAGATTCCGTTCAGCTCGCAGCAATATCCAAATGCGTCGTTCACTTCATATACTGTTGCGGGAGCAGCAACCTGAGGTTGGTCACCCCAAACCTATAGACCTTCAACTAGTCAGTCTTCTGTAGATAGCTTCTCTCCGTCCGCAGCTGTTTTTCCATTTCCCCTCTGCAGGCTTCCTATAACAACACTTAATTACAGATCCATATCGACGGTTGCTTCAACTCGAAGTCGCTGTCGAGCGAGTCCCCGATGCCTGTCACGGGGAATAAACAGTGAAGGCTCCCCAGATATTCTACTGAAAGCATAGACTTCCACCCGCCTCGTCGTTTACGCACAGACACGTTTACGAGCTGTCACTGACCGCCTCTGGTTCTCCCAAGGGTCGGGTAGGGGCTTGGCGGATCAGACCAGAACCTTTCCATGGGGCCGCCTATTACATATGTAGTTAGGACATCCGAGAATAGCCATAACCGTCCACGTGCGCTTTACCGGAAGCTGGCTCACAAGAGTTTCGAAGGTGGCCCCCCAGCCCCCCCTAGAGCTACTGTAAGCTTGAGACTTGAGGCGTAATTGACCGACCCCCTCAAAACGCCATTTAGTAGTCTAGACCTTACAAAACCGTTTTAACTCGATTAGGTGGCACCTGCAAGAATTAGAACATCATGTTCACCCTTTCTGTACGTGACAAGCGGTGCCCCTCGTATGCGTGACCGACTTGAATAAGTACGTAAGGAACGAGGTTTGCGATGACTTCGAGCGGTTTTAGTGAGCTTCTCTACAGCAGATAATCTGCTAAGTACCTGAGGAGCCGAGGTAGGGTTAACTGGGGTGCACTAAAGAGAAACTAACTGACACTGCATGATAGCGGTTGCCTGTCAATCAATTATCAATCGCTCAGGCCGGGCGAAGAACCGACATCAACCGGTTTGGAGGCTGGTGAAGCCTTTGCGGAAGAGAGCTCCTTTTTCTTTGTAATTCCGTTGCATCAATGTTACCTCATCTGAGCCAAGGCCTTCCCTCTAGACACCTATCCATATACATCTACACGGGTATTGCTCTACGAATGCCTTGTTGATCTTTTCTCGTCTTTTGTTTTCCCCTTCCCCATCCCGGTACCCTGTCGTTGAAAGACCTCCTTATCAATCCCCTTATCCGACTCCTTATCGGACGTGACATCGTGATCCCTTTTGCTTCCTACATCACAAGTAGCACAACCATGGCGCTGTTTGTAGATCTTGACGAAGAAACAGAGCCACCCAAGAGAAACGGCTATTATCACCTTCACGGTGTGAACCTGGAGTGGCACAACGGACAAGCAAAGGAGGCGTCAACGGCTCCAAGCTCAGCTCCGTCAGCTACAATGTCTGATAACAATGGATCGTCGCTTTCGGGCGTTGATCCCTCGAAGCCGCTGGCAACCCGGGAAAACCCCAATCAGAATGCTATGACCGAGGCTCTCGGATGTTATCCGTAGGCATAGTCAACCTTATACACCACGTTCCTTCTCTGCAGACATCCCAGGGCCGGGCTCATCCCAACCCAAGCTGTCTACACTGCCTAGACAGCTCCGGGAGGATGGGCCTGGAAGGGGATAAGGCTGACACGGAACCCCAGTATCGTCATGGCGATCGCGTCATCGCTCGACCTAAACACCCTCGACAGCCTGTCGCGCACGTGCCGGCAGGTTCGCGGGGCCCTGCTGCAGTATCGCAGCTCGCTCGTCACGCACACCCTACACTGCGAGAACGACAACCTGCCGATCGATCCCGAGGACACGCTCCGCTATCGTGCTAGAGCCTGCAACTGGTACTATATGGATGACGGCCGCGGCGACTACAGCAGCAAGAGCGGAAGCTGTGCCCGCGACATGGTGGCCGAGTGTCGCCGGTGCGCGCGGGTCGTTTGCCGAGTGCGTGATCTCCTCCCCATAGCCTATACGCACCTATATGCAGAGCAGCCTTGTTGTCTAACGTGCCACAACGCAAACAGAACTGTGCGATCAAACCGCCGGCCCCCATCGTGCTTCGCGATAGACACCGCCGCCTTTGCATCCCGTGTACCAAGGCCCCACTCGGCAGTCTTGTGAGGCCGCCTTTGCGACCGGATACGCCTGTGGATGCCGACGAGATGCAGCGCGCGATATGCACGTGCGATAGCGACGGCGTCTGGCTGTGCCAGCCCTGCGGACGGAGTATACGAGACGCGGACCATGACTATCAGTCGTACGGGCATTCCCATATATTTACCCCCTTCCTTACTTCCCGAGTTTCTTCGATCTTCAATCCTCTTCTTCTCAAGTTTCTATTCGTTACATGCATATATCATACATCATAAACGCAACTGACCGTTTTCCTACAGGATCTGGAAATGGCGCAGTCAATACGGCGACGTCATCGGCGGCGTGGGGACCGGCATCGGCGAAGGGGACCGTGGTGTGATCTGCGGACGCGGAGAGGCGTGCAGCGCGGCTAGGGAGCGCGAGCAGGAGACAGACTGCGACGCCGAAGACGCCCGAGAAGTTGACCTTCTCAACAAAGGACCCTCGACGCCGCCGCCCTCGTGGTCTTACGCGGCGTCTACCAGCTCCAACCACTCCTCCAATCCCCAGAGCTCGAGGTCCCACACGCCCGAGGCCGGCGCCAGCAGCAACGCCGGGAGTAGTAGTAGTAGCGCCAACTCCTGGCTGCCGCCGCTGAGCAGCTCGCCCGACTTCCGCCGGACACCGACGCCGGCGTCCCAGCAGCGCCCGGGGTACGCAAGGCACGAGATCGAGGGCATCGGCGGCGTCGTCAAGACTAAGCTGGTGCGCATCGTGCGCGTCGGCGCCTGCGTCCCCGAGTGGGAGGACGAGCGGCACAGCGGCCAGGTCCTGGGCCATGAGGTCTCGGGGCGCGCCCGTAGCTGGTGCGGCTGGTGCTGGAGGGTGATCCCCGGGGAGAAAGATTACGAGGCCAAGACCGCGGCGGCGGCGGCTAATGGGAACGGAAAAGGCAATAAGGGCAAGCTGCCTCTACGATAATTGGGCAGTAGATGAGGTAGGTATCGCCAAGGCCGTGTAGTGACATGGCGAACGACGCACGTCTTCGGACGGAATGCGAGGGATAGGACGCAACTGAACTCATGGATAGACACATACTTGGGATATAAATCGGCCGTACGCAGGCACATAGGCGAGCGCCCCGAAGGGGGGCCCAATCGATATCGTAAAGTCAGTTTTTATACAGTGTGTTTTCCAGACCGATGGCAAGCTACCTAATATACCGATCGGGTGCATTTACGTATGATGTACATTGTTCTGAAAGGGGTTTTGGATGACCACCACGGCCCATATGCGCATGAGGCGGCGATGTGCCATCCGGTTGCAATCCCTCCTCGCCGCCGCCCATGTTCAAAACTGTTTCGCATGTGCCTATGATACAGATTTGTTCTGTCCCTACGTTGGGCCCCTCTGCACAGCTTCTTTTCGAGCGCATCCGCAGGAACCAAGCCCCGTCTCCCTGCTGCCCGTCCGTACCATCCGACCAGTTCACGAGGAGAGATAGTATCAGGTGGTAAGAGAGAGACAGATGCACGCCCCTCCCGTGATACCACGGGCTTGTATCCGCACCCGCTACTTCGTTCAACATCCATCATCACCACTGCACCTTATGTTACCCCGTTTCATAACCCGCAACACTACCACGACGAACGCCGCATCCTCTCGCATCGGCAACCGAGCCCTTATCGCATCGTGTCGTGCCGCCTCATGTTTGCATGAATGCACGAATGAATACCATGCCATACCATCCTCAACCTTACAACTCGCCCCTGAGCAGCAGCGCCTTGCGCTTGCGGCGCTCCTCGCGGGCCAGGGCACGCACGGGGCCCCAGCGCGCGCGGATGGCCTCCTTGCGCGCGCGCTCCGCCGCCCGGTGCTCGGCGCTGCTCTTGCAGCACATCATGACGAACCAGGGCGTGCACCCGAAGCGCGCCGCGAGCTTATGCACGCTCCATGTGGCGGGATCCTCGGCCCGCAGCGCACGCATCTCCTCGACCTGCTCGCGCGTCACGTTGCGCCGGGGCTGCGACCGCTCGTGCTCGTCGGCCGTCAGCGTCGGGGGTAGTTCTGCTGCCGGGTGCTCCGACGTCGACGACGTTGATGATGATGAGGTGGGGACGGAGGATGGCGAGGAGGGGATGGTGGGGGACGGGGAGGAGGCGTTTCGGAGGAGGAGCTGCGCCAGGTTCGCCTGCCGCCGCGGGTCCGACTTCGGCAGGAACTTGAACGGCGTGTGGTACACCGACGGCGCCGACGGCGGCGGGTTGAACACCACGTGGCTTGCCCCTGACGGGGGCGTCAGGAACGACGGGTGCGGCGGGATCTTGAGCGCCTTCTTCGTCCGCGATGCCGTCGACTGCTGTCGCCTTTGTCCAGCCACCGCCCGGGAGATGCTGCCTACGGCGGCGGCGGCGGCGGTGGTCGTCGTCGTCGTCGCCGACGTGGTGAGGGCGCTCAGTGGCCTCAGGAGCGGCCGGACTTCCATCGTGATAGGGATCTGTAGTGGGTGGAGACGGATGAAGGGGAGTCTCGGAATTGGCGAGAAGATTAGGATGTCGTGGTTGTGTCTCTTCCCCCCTATCACAATCCCGTTTCATCGAAATCTAAATGTTCGAGATAGCTTCGTCGATTGGAGCGAAGATGGAGGGAGGGCGCCCCACATACAAATTTCATCGGAGGTTTTACGGGCCGATCCTTTTTTATGTAAGCCAATTATCGAAGCTCACATCCATGATCCATGGCAGGATGCAAGTATCCACGTACCCAGGTACCTACGAATTCAACAGGCTCTAACTTGATTCATCGCAGGATCTCTCCATACCATCCTTGCTTCTCATTAATTTTTCAGGTCAGGTGGTCTAGTCCCTGGATTTTTAGCAGCGTCGAATTGGGCAATGCGGGGACTATGGAAAGCGGACGAATGACTCGGTCTGCGAGTAAACCCGACGAACAGCCAACAACCGCATACGAGCACATACGAGCAGATGTGCAACCCCTCAAGCGTGACGTAGGTACGTCTTCCCTGGAGGAGAAGATTGGTGGTTTCATGTGGCACACCTCGAGGCGCTCGCGAGAGCTGGTATTGGTTCCGCTACGGCCCATGTCCCTCTTATTATTGTCTTCTTAGTTTTTACTCTCCCTTGGTTTCGAGTTATTCGCTCGATTCGAATGGATAACGGGACTTCTCGACTTGACACCGCATGCCATGAGATGTGATGAAGGATTACTCAGGAGCAGGTGATCAGTCGCGGAAGCCAAGCTTCTCCAGACCTCGGGGAACTACTACACTGAACAGGCAGCACAGCGGGGGATAGGAAGGTATCCCATTCTTTATGGATAAAGCCAGTAGCTTGGAGGGAGTAATTTGGACAATTATGGTTCGTTTTTGCTATTGATTAGCCCAGCTTGTCAGGTTACCGTGAATACAGAATCCGGTGCCTGGCTGTAGGGTCGGGTCTTCCGTTCTGCCCAAGAACGATGTCATCATCGGTGATCGAGTGATCTTGGATCTAGGAGCTTGGTTGTATGGAAATTTATGCAAAAGCAATCGGCGTCGTGACATATCCAATCACTTGTCGCCATCGCCCATCCCATGCCGATTCTTGCTTTTCCAACCTGCCAGATCAGTATTGCTGAAAACCGGGGGTTGTATTAACCGCACATCTCTATCTTGGAACCAGGTCCAACGCCCAGCATAACATCCTTCTCGTTTAAATCCCATCCTTGAACAGAAGGGAAGGACCGTCTTTAGTAATCGAAGTCCCTTCAGAAGAAAGGGAACGTGTCAAGCCCCGGAGCCGCCCTATGCTAAGCGCTAATCGGTTCCTCACTCGGGGTAATTACCGCCCTTAACGAACTGCTAGGTACATACGTATCCCTAAATAGTAGCCCACCCGCGCATTGGTTTTTTATATGTGGCATGTGACATAACCAAGCCACCTTCCGAAATTTCTTTGACGTCCACCCCCAAGCGCCTCGAGACACGTACGTTGTCAATTCAGGGAGAGGACATTAATTCATTTGCTATACTATATTACGCGGCCCTCATCCTTTTGTGCCACGAGACCGGAGACTCGCGAGACTCCGTTTAGAATAACTCACCTACGTACCTCATAATTGCCTCTAGGCTGCACGAGGACCGGCCGTAGTGGAATGGCAAAAGGCTAAGTTAAAGGGCCCTGAAATTGGGATATTAGGACTGCCATTTCCCGTCGACGTTTTCAGACTAAAATAACAAGCTTCAATACGGCCGACTATCTTGTCCACTTGGACGTCACGCATTGGCGTCATTTGGACCGTTTACGACCAGTACTAGCCAGATAGGGGCTTCCACGATAGGAACACACTACAGTACCTTGAAGCAGGATCTGCTAAGCGCCAGTTGTCGTCCAGAAAGTCATCAGTACCAATTCCCTGCTTTTATGTACGCTCACCCCTTCTAATAAACGGACGACATCAATCCCCCACGATCTACAACCTAGCTCCTATCTCCCCGGAGTCACGCTTGTTATTCTTCGTCACATCACTCTGCATTCGATTAACACTCGTCTCAGAGCCCGTCTCGTGTTTCTTGCGACAAGAATCGACCGTTAGTTCCCACCGTAATCTCGGGGTCTTGGTTTTGGTCCTGGTCTTTCTAAAGAGGAACCTGCACCTGCCTACCTACTTGCACATTTACGCCTTTTTACGTATATCGCTGCGCTGTGGTCGCATTGGGGGTTTCTAGATCCGCTTTCTTGCAGCAACAAGCAGCAGCACAAGTAGAACCAGAACCGGGCCTTGTGTTCACCAATCCGAAGCTCCGTCCCATTCTGGTTCCTTCCAACTGCGCGCATCGGACTGGATCAGTTGGTCTGGTCTGGTCTTGTTTTGTCTTGTCGAGATCGACCCCGAGGACTGAATTCATAAATATAGCCATTGGTGAGCTTCATGCATATACACTTCCTACCTTTTAGTCATATACCCCCCATATCCCGTCACACTTGTTACTCCGCGTTCGCAACTGGGGAGTAGAACAGATATGACCTACTTGGTCATCGCTTGAATTGGCTTATCAAAACTCCAATGCTGACTCTTCCCTCTGACTTTCTCATAAACTTCAGCATTCACCTCGACGTCACATTCTAAAACCCTCAACCCGACCTAACCACCCATCATGAGTCTCGCACCACCGGCTTCCATACAGGACAGCCAGGAAAAAGGTTCTATACCTGCTATAGGGGACAGACATCGCAGCGAAACGGGAGATTCGACCCCGACGATACGAGAGCCCAACGAGAAGGACGGCGGAACGGATGTAGCGAAGACCGATTCGAAGTCCAAGAAGCGGAGCCTATTTGGTTTTGGGAAGAAAAAGGCCGAGGAGAAAACGGCAATCAAGACGCCTCCTAAAGCCGACACGGGACTTCCCAGTCCGCCGCCCACTCAGTCTCTCTCACAATCGTCCACTAGACGGTCAGCAACCGGTTCGCCAGTCAACATCGGCTCACCGCGGAAAGCACCGTCGTCGCCCGGTCGGGGAATCTATTCAACCTCTCCACGATTAGGATCTCCCGCCGGATCTCAGATTTTCGAACGCGATGTCCAAGAGAGCACGGTCATACCGAATTCGCCCGCCATTCCGTCCCACATCCAAACAGAGAACTATATTCCGCCTGTGCTCGACGCCTCGTCAGAGGCCATCACGGATGACCATCTAAACCCCGACTCAGTGGAGATTGTTACCCACACCTCACATCAGCCTGCGGCACTAGCAGTGGCCGGCGCCACACCGTACGACAGCAGCGCGGCCTCGTGGACAGAAGACCTAGCGGCTTTTACGGATAAGGAGGAATCTGCTTCCAACTACGGGTCTCTCGATTCTGCAGACGTGCGGCGGTTGAGCTTCATCTCTTTTGCCGACGTTGTCCAGGCTGAGCATGGACCTCCCGCCGGCAACCGAGATTCGGTGCATCTTGCGGGTCTAACTTCGCTTTCGTCCTTAGGCGCCAACCGATCCCCTTCCCCAATCAGGTCACCGGTGTCTTCGCCAGGCGCTGAGACGTCCTCTCCAAACAGCAACTCCGGGTCTATCAAGGGACTGAACATGTCTCCCGGACGGAAACCTCTAGGGAGCCCTACATCAACCGAACACAGCCTCCTGACAAGCGGAGATCTAAACATCGAAACCATGTCCCAGGCATTGAGACGTACCGGTAGTACCGACCTCAGTGCGCATCGCAGCTTACCAATTAGTCCGATAGAAGGCGCGTCTCGCTAGACGGGATAACGTCGAGGCGAAACGGTTCTCCCCTATGGGAGGAGCAAGAAATAGCACGGCACTATGTTCTATTCGAAGTGTCGGCTATCGAGGCTACGCAAGATTTTTGGGATGAAATTCTTTTAAGGGTTTTTGTACTGCGGCTCATGGATACCGTTTGGCAGCTTTTTTCTGCGGGAGAACTTGCGACAAATGGAGTTGGAACATTACCTACTACGCGATTCTTATCTATCCGAGGCGGACAAAGGCAGGCCGGCATATTTGCAGCAGGGGGGTGGTTGGTGGAACGAAGAATGTTATTTTTCCCGGAGAGTTTCTCGTTCCCTGAGGCTATGTTAGATTTCCGAGTCGGCCAGGGGCGGAGCGAGGTTGATATGTCAAAAATCATGGCTGTTAAAACAAACATCGTGCGGGCTTTAAAAGTGGCGAAGCAAGCAAGTAAGCCCAGACGCAAGTAGGCACCGGATTCCATATAATGCGTAGTGCCAATGCACGGAACCGCCCCCATCAATTTGAGCTTCAACGTCACGCACCAACTTACCAGAGAGCGGGAGCCTTGGGACCTCGACCACGGCTGTCATTTTGTACTCAATCAACATACCTATTTATCCGCTCCGCCGCACTCGCCTGTTCGCTCGTTCGACCCGGCACGCAGGCAGGCAGGCCAAGAACGATTATCTGGAATTCCCGGCCGTGGCCAACGCCGCCGTGGCCCAAGTGCCTGGCCTAAGGACCCGATAATGCGATGATGTGATGCCTGGCCGTGCTCGGCAGGCGGCCGTTCCGTCCTGCTGGGCTTGGGGAAAGATCGCGTACCCTGGTTACTACTGTAAATAGCCGGCAACGCGAGTAGGTACCGATGACCCAAGGCCCCTCTAACCGAATTTGCGGCTTCCATAACCGTACGTATACACCGCAGTATTATCAACAAAACCGGTTTTAAAGCTCCCAACCCTGGATGGAATATGGGCTCTCTCAGCTACTTCGCTGTGTAGCGCATGATATATTCTTCGTGTAAGTGCATGGTCGTATATGACATGATTTGGCGGGGAAATGCGAATAGGGGGTTTCGTTGCGAATCCGATCGGAGAGAGTGCCCTGCGTCTCCTACGTAGTTGCATTATAGGAGGTAGGTATAGGTAGATCGGCGACTAACAATTGGTTACATATGTTATTCTCGGTATTACTTAGTATATGCAGGTAAGTAGACAGTTATGTACATGCGTAAGGGCATCGCACTAGGTCGTAGGACTAAGTGTAGTATCTTAATTAGGTGCCTTTTACGTATTTAACCGATTTAGAACCTAGCGCTTCTTACATAAGTTACAACCTATTCTAATAAAGCTTAAGATATCATGAGTTTTGTTTATCGGCTAATTCTTCAGTCTTTCGCGTACTCATGCGTTAGTAGCAATTCCGTCCTAATACCGTTACGGCACTTGGAAGTGATAGTGACAACTTTATTCCAAAGCAGTTAAACGGCGGAAGCAGTTCGACGGTGACGCTAACGATGTATGTAGGTAAGGGTGCGGCAGTATGTATCCGTAAAGTTAATGGGAAGCTTGCTGGAAGTTACATGACAGGATTGTTATTCTTCGGCCTGATACTCAGTATGCTATAAGTAACGGAAGTTTCATAGGTTCCGAGCCGGCGGCGGTGCCCTTTCCACCCCGGCCAGCCAAGGGAGCGCACGGGTCGCTCCCCGTCATGTTATATGTGTTCTCTTTGGCGAACTGTTCGCTAGAGATGTCGCCCGATGATCGTGGCTCGCTTGCGCGTCGCTTTCTAAGCACATCCTCTGCCTCGTCTTTGCGGGGAAAGCAAGCAGGCCGGACCCGGCAGGCAAGCCCGGCAAGTCTTCTATATACCTACTGTATTTCATCAAGTATGAAGTAAAACATTGAACTATGTATCCGACAGACGGCGAAATGGCGGCACCACGAACAATTTTCCGCATATCGTGACAAAAGCTCGAACTAATACTCAAACACCACCGATAAACAATGCCTAAATTTCATTCGGTATCCCTTTAAGGCAACGCGCCCAGTTAGCGGCTACTGAGGATTGGTGAAGGTGCTGCCATTTCGCCGTCCGTCGGATATAAGCACGCATCGCGGGTTTCCCCCTTATTAGCCTCGCATTGGATATGGCTAATAATGAGTTAATGACTCGACATCCATAGTCTCGGAAGTAAGTAACGAATGGACTCGTCATACTCCTCTTCCACATCATCCGCAAGCCTGGGTTCTCCTCGCCCCATGAACGTTGACATATGACAACGTCGAAAAGCGCTACTCATGTAACAATCCTGCCGCTGCTGCCGTTATGAGGTAAGTTCATTCGTTCATTCGCAGGTACTTAGGTAGGACATTTTGTGTGTGTGTGTGTGTGTGTGTGTGTGAGTGAGAGAGAGAGAAGAGCCTTGCCCCTTGTCAGATCATGCCGCGAAGGGCTGAGACGAGAGGAAGGGGTGGTGAAGGAGCGGGGGCGAAGTAAGGTTGATGGTTGGAAACGATCGATGATGATGGTGTGGACGAAAACGTAAGCACTTGGCTGAAGCCGGGTAAGGCGCTCCGGTCCTCTTCGCACCACTCGCATCCGTTGCTCACCCAGGCTTACAACAGTACCTGGGTAGGTGTCTTGATGTCCTGACAGTTCGCGAGCGGTCAATTAATCGATGTCTCTGGTCCCTGAGGCGATCACGATTGGTAGTACTACCTTACTACCTCACGTATGCACGCTGTAAGATATGTAAGATATGCTCACATGTAAGTGGCATGGAACAAGGCTATGTATGTGGAGGAGGAAGAGACTCTCATTTGATACATGGCCTGGATCAGATGGATAGGAGGGAAGACGATCTCATTGGAGGCCTCGATATGCAAGGAACACTGGAGCACCCTCATTGGAAATTCTCCTAGAATTAGGTTGACGAAGTGGAGGTCGGCTCTGGAGACTACATGCCGATAGAGTTTCGGACTTCTTTCAGATCCGCATACCGACTGGACGGAGGGCGTACAAACCTAGACTGGATTAAGTAGGTAGATCGAGCGATTCTTTTTCTTCACCAGCCTTTTGTGAGTAGCTATGGTAGCACAGGTTAGAGTAAGGCTCTCATTACGAGGAACTCATTTGAATTGGAATTGCAGAGTGATATCCTGAGTTTCGGGGGCTTTGTCAATATTAACAACGAGGGAATTGGCCGCCGTCTTGAGAAGCAGCCATGTCCCGATTGCCCAATCCGGGCGGTTCCCAGCCCTACCTACTTTTACATAACAGGGCTCAGAGCTGAACACGCCCCGCACCCGTACTTAAGTGTACTAAGTGTAGGGGCAAGTTTAAAAACTTAATTAGCCATTTTCCATCACTCACCTTTTAGGGCTCTATATGAATCAGAGCTTCAGTATAGGAATAGCGTTAAACGTCTAGAGGGTACCTGACTGCCAAGTTAAATTTGGGCCTGATACTTGGTGTCGCGGGCAGGTAGTGGACAAAATAATTGAGACACTCCGCTCTTCCCCCTTTAAACCTCAGCAGAATGATATCAATGGACCAGCCATTTTTTATCTGCTGACTTCAGAATATACATTACTTAACAGGTCAACGAATAGGCAAGTCGAAAATATCAGTGAGTTCTTCTTAAACGTTTTGTTCATTTTCTACTATCCTTTGCGAACAGTTGCCTCGGAATAGGTTGCTCTGAAGCAGGGTGGGGCGGGGGGCCAACCATTTTGTCCACGAAATGACGGGTTTGTTTCCATTTTTCATAAGCCATCCCGAACGGTGGGACGACCAACAATGGCCTTCTCCAATTTTGATGACGCCTTCGGTCGTCAGTAGCAGCTCCTAATATCGGATGGAGTCCCAAGGCGTTAGTTAGTATAACAATTTTAACGGTGGGTCAAGAATTCCACCGATGATCGCAACATAGGCCAATCGACGGTACTGCCGGCCACTTAGATTTACTATTTCAAGCTACGCGCAGGTTAGTAGATGTTAAAGTTGGTGGTGCTGACGTCTTGTAGCCAGCTGGAATATATATTCCGACAGTCCAATAAACAACTTGTTCCTCTTTTGACGCAGTGAAATCTGCTTAGATCCGCTAAATGTTTGCTCTTGGATTATGAGACTGATTGGGGTCTCTTCCGTCACGTATTACCTATTGCGGTCGTAAATTACCCCTCTAGGACCTCTTCTCCGCCAAGGGACAAGCCAAGGGAAGAGACACATGGCAGATGCCGGCGAGCCGGATCACTAAAGAAAAACACTTGGTCTCAAGCTCAAACAGGCGGACCGCTAACGGCAGATCGTGATAATGCCTGGAAGGATCCCAAGTGTTCTTCGGAGGGCCGCTGTTCGTAGATACCAAGAAGCAGACGGAGTACTTTACGTTCGGCCGGAGCTCTTCTTCCATATCCAGATTCAAGGCGTTTACTAGGCTTCATCAATTCTCCATACTAATAAGGTCCTATTATTAACAGGGAGTCCCTTATTAATGCGAATGTCGGAGGAGGGACTCAACATTGGTCGTTCGTTCGGAAAGTCCACATATGCGGGTTAATTGGTATAAAGCCGAACAAAATGATCGCCATAAAGTACCGCGCCGTCGTGTTCGGCATACTGATTTCAGTATGGTTAGTCCAGTTATCAATGCTTTTGCCGTTCTTTAGCGGTTGAGATGGGCTGATATTCGGCTTTTGGATAAGCCTTTCAGTGGGAGTGACAAGCAAAGGATCGTTCATTTGGCCTGATATGTACAACTCCCATATAAATTTGCATGGGAATAAATATGCTCGGACGGTTTTGACAACGCCTGCAGTTATCGCAAGGCAAAAAAGAAGGATCTTGGCCGAAGTTGCTAAAGTCTATTCTAGACAATTTCTATGGGTACCTATCCTCCAGCCTCATACAGCGAATAGTGGACCAGTGCTGGTAACTAACTAAGAATACCCTTGGGAGTTAAAGTAGCAGCTTAACAGCTTAGCTGGGGGTCCTAGGCACCGTTAATCGAGCTAAAGCGTCTCATAGCATAATCATGGGATAGTATGACGGGCATGGACATGGTTTTTGTTCGTCACTAGCGCTCTCTACTGTGGTACTATCTGCTCTATGTTACAGTAGTAGCAGAGAAGGTACCCATATATCTCCGCGGAATCGAGCAATCATTCATTCATTCACCCATCCGTCCTTCCATCCATTCATTCATCCCAGATCCAAAACCTCACCCAATCTCCTCCCTGGCTGCAGGTTTCCTTTGTTTCATTCGGCCTTCCGGAAATAGTAGCATATGCTTTCCTTGAGACCCTGTGCGAACTGTTTTGTGGTGTACCTCGAGACGCTCCCCTTATTAATACCTTTTAAAAAATTGCGTCCATCGTCCTTGTTATTACCGGCCGAGTAACGAGAGGCAAAACTCATTCGTCGTCTTACATCAACCCCGAAATTTGCTTCGGTGGCTTTCCGTCTCGACCCCGAACTTGGAGATCCGGATTGTCCAATTGTTGTGTGTTTCCTTCCCATCGATCCCAGCCAAGCCAAAAGCAAGCATCTTTTATTACCTGCATATCCAGGTAATAAGTCCGATCTTCGCCGTTGCTGCTGCTGCTGCTGCTACAGGTAAACTACGGTAGTGGTAGGGTGATAGTAGTAGTAGGCAGATTCAGGGTTCTACGCTAAACCTAGGCCTGCACGCTACAAGCCGGCTCCAGGGGGCTCTGTCGAAAAGTGCATGGTCCTTCCACGCCGCAGTCAGCCATTATAAACTGTCTTCTCCAATACGAACCCCTGGTTACAAACAAGCAATGGCCCCTTGAGAACCAGAATCAAGACCCTGGCAGATAACCGGCTGAAGAGTAAAATCCCAGCTCTAATCTCTTAGTTCATTGGCTCGTCCACGTCGTGTGCGGCGACTGCTTCTCTTTGGTATCGTAATTACGGTCAATATATACGCTTTTTCTTCTCAGGGAATTTCCTACCGGGCCTACACACAGTCCGGACGCTCTAAATTGCTAGCAATACCATGCGCCGCCACTCGACGACCACCCGATTAGCTGTCGAACCTTTTACTTGGTCCGTTATCTAGAATAGAATGGTCAACCCCCGATGGCAGCTGCTGAACGAAAACAAGCCTGCTTTCTCGGTATATGACAGACATCTTCCACATCCAAAGCTGGACCCCGGATTCTTGCTGATGGCCGACGCGCCCCTATGTAATCCGCCATTCGTGCACGACATAAAGATCGTCTCTGTCCCGAGCCGGATAGTAACGCTCGATGAACGCCCTGTTTGCAGTCGAATAGACGGACGAGCGGCATTATGCTACCACTTAGGATGGATGGTTCCTCGGAACATGCCCAGGACCGATCGCTGCCAGACTGGCCACACACGGCAGCTGCAGACACATTACCCCGAAATACGGACGACATAGCCAGTAGCAGCACACCGACAAATTCCAAACACTACGTCGATATGCGGAACAGTGCCCGCACCGTTACACCTGAACCCGCCGAGAATGACCAGGCTGCGACGGCCGACACAACCATCTCGCAAATCACCCGGGATTTTGGCACCGCTTCGCCTCAGACGACCTCGCCCCGTTCCATACCCGGCGGGGAACATAGACGGCAAGGCGTCGTATTCCGTGATGCCTTTGGCGAATCTTTTGATAGCTCCTCGTCTAGCCCGCAGCAGAAACCGTCGCTGAGACAGCGGACGCATACTATGGATGGAGCGCTTACGCCGCGCCAGCATTCCGCTACTTCCTCGTTCGATAACCGGCACCGGGTGGGCTCGTTCTCCTCGTCGAACTCGCAGCCTTTCAGCGACCTTGACGTCCGCTCCCCTCCCTCGGTACTCGAATCCCTCGGCTTCCCCTCAGTTGTCCCGGCAAGGCCCCCGGATTTGAAGATAACTGTCGCACCGTCCAAAGATAAGAAATCCACCAATAAACGTCTCACAAAACGGGCGGCTTCTCGGCCGACTTCCCCGTTAATCTCACCGCCCCCTTCGGTGGATTCGCTGCCATCCCCTATACCGACGGATGACGCCAACAAGATTCTCCTGCTGATGAAGAACCTATGCGGCAGAATGAGAGGAGAAGTCGAATATCAGACGGAACCGGGGCGGCCGTGGTATGCTGGAATATGCTGGATCGACGAGGATAGGGGAAGCTTGTTGTTCGATACCGGGCAGATCGCACAGTTTCATATCTCACTTGTTAGTGACCTTCGCGGCTGTAAGGTTCTCCCCGTAGATCATCCAGAAGATGGCACGAAATGCCTCGAGCTTACGCACCTTAAGACGGGCGTGGAGCTATTCCTACGACCTCTTATAGCAGAAGAGTATGATCTGTGGCTCGCTAGTCTCCTCTGCTGGCAACAGCTTCGACCGAATAGTGCGAGGCATGGTGACGGCAGAAGCGGGAATTCGCCCGGGACCGGAAGATCCGAGACCAGGAGGCGAGGTCCTACGATCGCGACCTCGACGCCTGCTAAAGATGCAAACATCATTAAGGTCGGCAAGGTGATGCTATGGGACAAAGGCGTCGCTACGTCACCTCGCGCCATCGTCAAACGGCCATCTACCCGAGACCTTCGTTCAGGGTCGACCTCGTGGAGAAGAGTGTCCTGTATCCTACAGGACAACGGAGAGTTCACTCTGATGACGGAGAACGATGTGACTATATTATCCGTACTCGACCTAACTCAGCTGTCGCGGTGTGCCATACAACGGCTCGACATGTCCGTGTTGGACGAAGAGTACTGTATTGCCATCTTCCCTATCTACTCATCTACGTCGACGCAACTTTCGATATTCCGCCCTGTGTATCTCGCCGTCGACTCGAGGGTGCTGTTCGAAGTATGGTTCGTGCTCCTGCGGGCATTTGCAGTCCCGGACTTCTACGGCCTGGAGGCGTCGACGGACCAGGTCGTCGCGATCAGAGACCTTAGTTCTGATTTCGAAGGCCAGCTGTTCCGAGTAGAGAAGACCATCCAACTGAGGATCACGGAGGCTAAGATACGGAAAGCCATCTCTCAGCCAGAGCATCATGACCGGCACGGCAAGGAGCGGGATCCGCTAGTTGGAAACTATGTTGCCGAGGTGATACTAGATGGCGAAGTACGAGCGCGAACGACCACCCAATCCGATACAAAGAACCCTTTCTGGCGAGAGTTCGCGCAGTTCACCGACTTACCTGCTGCTCTTCCTTACCTATCCGTCCTCCTGAAGCGAGTGGACGGCAATATGGAGAGTCTTAGCCATCAGCTGCAAGCCTCTTTAGGCCTTCCCAAGGTGGGCAATCTGACAGAAGTCCTTTGCGGCTCTGTTGACATACCCCTGGAGAAGCTAGAGAAGGCTAAAGACCACGAAGAGTGGCTCCAAATACGCAACGCGAAGCGGGAAGCGGTTGGAAGCATGCTTCTTAGGGTAACTCATGACGAGCTCGTCGTCCTACCACTGCAAGATTACCAGCCTCTCTCCGAGCTTCTCCATCGATTCAGCACTGGTCTGACAACTCAGATCGCGTCGGAACTGCCCGCATCACTGCGCAAACTTGCGGAGACATTCCTAAATATCTTTCAGGTTTCGGGAACTTCCAACGACTGGCTTTCGGCCCTTGTGGAAGAAGAAATCGATGGCATCGGGAGTCAGCAGAGTATCAAGAGGATTCGTTTCAGCAGGCGCTTAAAGTCCAATGAGTCGTCTTCGTCTGCGAACGATAGAGAACTAATGCGGGACATGGGGAAATCATTAGCCGGGGAGGCGAATCTCTTGTTTAGAGGCAACTCGTTGCTCACGCAGGCTTTAGAGTTTCACATGAGGCGAGTTGGCAAAGAATACCTCGAGGAGATCTTGAGTGACAAGATCTTCGAGATCAACGAGTTAAACCCGGACTGCGAAGTCGACCCGAGCAGGATATATCGTAACGACGACATGAAAGATCATTGGAACCAGTTGATACAGCTGACGTCAGAGGTCTGGGAATGCATCGCCGTCACCGCAACGAAGCTACCGCCGGAGCTTCGACAGATATTAAAATACGTCAGGGCTGTTGCTGAGGATCGGTACGGGGACTTCCTCCGCACCGTCAACTACACGAGCGTCTCGGGATTCTTCTTCCTTCGTTTCGTCTGTCCGGCGATCCTCAATCCTAAGCTATTCGGGCTTTTACGAGACAATCCGCGACCACGGGCTCAGCGCACCCTAACACTGATCGCTAAGGCTCTCCAGGCTTTGGCTAATCTGGCTAGTTTTGGAAAGAAAGAGGGCTGGATGGAGCCCATGAACAAGTTTCTTACGGCCCATAGACAGTCTTTCAAAGATTTCATCGACCAGTTGTGCTCTATCTCAGGGGAGCGGAATATTTTGCCGGTTCCAGCTTCATACTCGACCCCCACAACAATCCTCAGTCGCTTAGGTCCCCTGTCGCGTGAAGGGTCTCCGTCGCTTCCATACCTCGTAGACCAAGCAAGGAACTACGCAGCCTTAGTCAAGCTGTGGCTGGAGTCCAGCCGAACCAAAAACAACAATAACTTCGCTTACGAGGGCGAGCTCGCAGATTTCAACGACACCTGTATAGCACTCCAGAGTCGATCTGACGAGTGCCTTGCTAGGATAGAATCTCTGCGCAACGAAGAGCTCACATCCCTTGCAACGGCGGATGAGTTGGCCGAAACTCTTGACAAGTCCTCACTGGTGGACTCGGTTAACTTATCGTATGGCAGTCCGGTCTGGTTGGAAAACGACCCGTACAAGGCTCCATGCTCGTCCGGAAGCGATGAAGGTGGTGAGCGACATGGAGAGCGGTTCACGTTTCGGGATATGAGGTTTGGCCGAGAAGGAAACATTCGGCACCACGGATCCGACGGTTCGGAGACGCACTACCCTCCAGGCACCGTCCGTGCCAAGGGCGGGCATGGAAAGAACGGGCGGAACTTCCTCAGTGGGTTGATTGGAAAAAAGGGCAGCTCGTCAACGTTAGTACGGGACAAGAGCAGGGACAAGGAGGGTAAAGGTGTCCTAGGCCTGCCCGACTCCTGGCAGAGCGACTCGAGCTCAAGGCACTAGTTATGTCACCGGCAAGCACGGGACCGCCCACACCAACGACAAACGCAAATCAACCCCACCCCACAGGAGAGAGTAAGACGGCCGCGGTCCCGTCTGCAGAAGAGGCAGCCTGGTATGATGGATGCCACGGAGTAAAGAGGTTAGAGGCGCCCGGCACCTTGGAAAAGGGTAACCACCATAGAGCATCACGAAGAAAGGGGGGGTTGGCTAGAGAAAAGCATAGACGCAGACACGGAATATACATCATCCGCCATATATGCCCGTCCCCTGTATCGCTGCTGGCGACCTAGCGGCATATCATTCATCCCCTGGCGAATGGAGACACGAATCACCACTGGGCTGGGGAAATGAATTTCTCGGTTTCTGGATATCGTTTCCAGGGCGTGCATTCGGTATGCGTGCACACCACTTCCGTGTTCAGGGTATCCGGGTATAAATGAGGAGCCACGTCATCCTTATACGAGATCCGTTGATCTCACCACCCGCCCATTGTATGTATTTTACACTACGTATTAGAACACGCTTCAATCGAAAAGCAGGCGTGACACAAATGACGGAAACGAAGCAGATGGGACGCAACAATAAGATGAGACACGCACGCGAATAAGACATAAACAAAGCAAGCATTCAATCATGTGGGCACGACGACGCGACGAGGCTTGATGGTACGCCGGGTGGGATAAGGCGGGTTTGTCCCATGTGTCTGCCTGATGTGCGTATGTGCTTAATGGACATCATGACTACAAGGTTGTGTCCGCTGTATGGCAAGATGGAAAGACGGATAACAGAGCTGTGCACGTATGCTCGAGTCGTGTAAAACCTTGAGAGGTAGCATGTCAATCCTCCTTTCATTAACGTTCTGCGGATGCGCGCTTGTGGATGCGTTGTGTAGGCGTCGTCGGTGTTGTTGATGGCGGTGACTGTATGGGTGGTTGCTGAGAGTTCGGGCTGGGAGGGAATCGTTCGAGTGGGGTGTTGTACGTATAGGGGCATGTATACATGGCTTCTTGAACGGGAAAAAATGGGGGGAAGTGGGAAGGGGAACAAAACGCCATCGTGGCATACGTACACGCATGTCGGAGCAGCCTGCATAGACCAGAGCTCTAACCTGGTGCGTTACTACCGAGAACGAGTATGTTGGTTACTAGGTATGTGCAGATCGGGTCAGTGAATCAGTCAGTGGGCATTGGAAAGGAGGCAGATCAGCAGGTCTCGAGTTCGGGGTCGGCGTCTGCCGAGATCAGACACGTACGTGGGTAGAGAGATGGATGTATTGATATACCGGATAACTTGGTAGGTAAGTAGGGCAACCCCATGTCGAGTCATTTTCCAAATACGCTGATCATATCCAACCCATCCCCCTCCCCTAGCCGGTGCTTTCCAGCAACGACGTCCTTGACGCCTTTGCGGTATATGTATAATAGCATTGCCGCTTCCCGGAATACATGCATGAGTACGTCTCTCTTGCCATCCCTTGTGAAGACGACGGACTGCCTGGGACCTGATTTATCAACACTAGCTTGAGTCTATTACGCGGCTTTGCGAAGGGGCTGGTGCTGCGCATAAGTAGGTAGTTAGGTAGGCAATAATAGGTATGTTGGGAATCGAGGTAGGTAGCTAGTCGTTACTTACCATACTCTCTATTCAAGATGCGGAGGGCGTTACAGGGCAGCGCGGTCTGGATAGATAGACGGTTGTCGCTTATGCACACAAGCTTCTCATGAAGACACATATCTTATTCCATGGCCTGACGACAACCGCTTCCCACTCTGAATAGCCTGATAGTCAGCTGTCACCGTAGTTTACTAGAATAGGGGCAAGGGGAAAGGGGCAACTGGTAGTGTTTGATTCCGGTAATTTTTAAACCTCTTCAGTAGGGCTAGGAAAATGCATATCCCATTCATCCATAAAACATGCCTTTTCTCGACGGTTCCTAACCCTATCCAGTTCCACCGACGTCGAAGTCGGTTTGGTCGCGAAGTGCGCTCCGCCCCCTTCTGTTTCATCTCACCCGCGCTCACATCGCACTGCCGGAGCGGGAGCTAACCTCTGTCTCTCCGCCCCTATTGTACAAAAAGCCTTGCCCGATCTCTCTCTCTCTCTCTCTTTTTCTCTTCCGGTGCCTCACCCCCCTTCGCTTTGCGTAAGAGAAGGGGTGAGCGTTTGAAGTACAAACGGGTCCTGCCCGCATCCCTCAAGAGAAGAACTTCTTGTACGCGGCCTTCTCCTTGGCGGCGCGCGCCGCGGCTTGCTTCTTGACAGCATCGAGCTCCCTGACGACGGCGGCGTCACCGGGGGCCAGCTTGCGGGCCTGCTCGAGGGCAGCGACGGCCTCGTCCTCGTCGCGCAGGCGCACGAGCGCGAAGCCGCGCCGGTACAGCGCCTTGGCGCGGTCCGCGTCCGAGACGTTCCCTATGATCGCGAGCGCCGCCGACGCGCTCCGCTCCGCATCATCCCACGCCTCGAGCTTGATGTTCATGAGCGCGCTGTTGCTATGGAGGCTGAAGCGCAGGGCATTCTGCTGCTGCCGCTGCTGCTCATGCTCCTTCTGCTGCTCCTCGCCCTCCGGCTCCGCGTCAGGCGCCTCGTCAAGGTACCGCAGCCCCTTCTGGTATTTTTCGAGCGCCGTCGCGGCGTCGCCTGCCTTGAATGCCTTGTTGCCGAAGTCCTTGCACGCCGCCGCGATCTCGAGCACCTTGGCGGTGGTGAGCTCCGTCGACGTCTCGTCCTCGGGGAAGTCCTCGTACGGGTCGCCGAGGGCGTCGGGGGCCTTGACCTCGGTCGCCTCGGCAGCGTCGCCCGTCAACTCACCGCACTCGGTGATGACGGCCGCCTTGTTCGGCCGGTCGCCCGCCGACGTCGGCAGGTTCTCGATCTGCCGCACGATCGACTTACCCGACTTCACCTCGCCGAATACCACGTGCTTGTCGTCGAGGTGAGGCGTCGGGACAGTTGTGATGAAGAATTGAGAGCCGTTGGTGCCTGAGTTCGGCAGAATGTGTGAGTAGGTGTACGTATATGCGTATATAGGGGTAAGTTGGAAGAGGTGGGATACTGAAGGAACAAACAATAATAATAAAGGGAGAGAGAAAGAGTACTAACCAGGGCCGGCGTTAGCCATACTCAGCAGGAAGGGGCGGTCGTGCTTGAGCTCGAAGTTCTCGTCCTCGAACTTGGCGCCGTAGATGCTCTCGCCGCCGGTGCCGTCGCCGGCGGTGAAGTCACCGCCCTGGATCATGAACTGCTTGATGACGCGGTGGAACTGGCTGCCCTTGTAGTGCAGCGGCTTGCCGGCCTTGCCGACGCCCTTCTCGCCCGTGCATAGCGCGCGGAAGTTATCGGCCGTCTTGGGCACCACGTCGTCGTACAGCTCGAACGTGACGCGGCCCGCCGGCTTCTTGCCGACTGTGATGTCGAAGTACACGCGGCTGCGCTGCCTCTTGGGACTCTCCTCGGCGGCCATTTTTTGTAACTCGTGACTGATGTCAATGTCGTGCTACGTGGGACGTAAGAGAAGTTGGCTGGTTAGTTGGTGCTGGTGAGTTGACTGATGAGGGACGGAACTTGGTGAGTACCCAGGGTTGCAAGGCTGAGGAGTGGGAGAAGTGGGATGTATGTATGCCGTGGAAGATGGGACAGGATTGGATGGGATGGGTTTGTACGGTAGCAAAGAGGAAGCGATTGCCAGCCAGCAGTTTTTTATTGCAGCTCAACTATTTCTTATGTTCAGATCAATTGGGGCGGTCTGGAATGTCAAATATCAAACTGGAACGCGGGAAGGAGGCAGAATGAAGCCTTTCGGCATCCGTAGAAGCTTCTAGGATGCCAGGAATGACTGGGAGTACAAGTACATACTACATACAGCAAGTACCTATGCATGTACAAGTACCAATGGCGGGGGCTCAACGAGGGGGCTGCCGTGCTGGTCCAATAAATCACGGTGGGACTCTCCGAAATAGGGCTGAAGCTAGACCTACTTCGGTGAGGCCTTATGCTTGACATTTCTATACCGCGGGGAGGTGCACGTGCTATCCGACAAGGGCGCGAAGTAAAGCAGCACACTAACAATTTTGTAAGTGTGGTCGCTGATCGCTATTACCTGGCCAATCAGATAGTATAGAACCTATGCTAAGTTTCTTTTCTAGGTAAAGCAATAACACGAACCACCAAAAATTGTTGTTACAGCTGTTAGTTCGCCCTCCGTCAGATATACTTAACAGATCACTTGTTGAAGAACCACCATTCTCTTCCCAGCATTCTACTTCGATCTTGTTCTCGGTGAGGAAACTGCAAAATCGCCTGGATGGACCGGAGAGTGGCGGGGGGGGGGGGGGGGGGGGGGGGGGGGGGGGGGGGGGGGGGGGGGGGGGGGGGGGGGGGGGAGG
>QJNY01000346.1:47981-88397 GCA_004155945.1 Monosporascus sp. mg162
CCCCCCCCCCCCCCCCCCCCCTTTCCGGGCTCTAGGGTTAATGTAACGGGCTTTTCATATCTGAATTGTAGAGAGTAAAGTAGAAGAGGAAAGAAAACCGATCCAAATGGCAGAAAGGTGTCTTGCCCGGCGTCGATTGCCTACATCTCCACGACGCTAATCGAAGGTACAAATTTTCTGGGGAAAAGTTATCTGCAGAGATGAGTGGCAGGGGAGGTCCACACACGCCGGGTGGCAGCCTCTGGCGACGAGACTGTTGCCCCGTAAGAGTTCGTGAGCACTAAGTGACGTAGTTTACGTTCGGTCCTTGATTTCGAGTATCTTTCCAGTGTCTCATGGCAGAAGCTTGATTGTGATTCCATTACGGCCAGCAACGTTAACTATATGTGATGATGTGACTTGCTCTTCCCTGAGGGCAAGTATGCAGAGTTACCTGGCTGTAATTGACCCTATAGCCACTGGTCATCGATATAAGTATAGCTTTCTGTAGGTCCCAGGGTGTTTCAACTCAAAGCTCAAGAAAAATTTCTCAAGGGGCATATCAGCATATATCATACAAGATGTACAGCCTTTAGGAGCCATAGCTCCTCAAAGCAACATCTTTACGGAGAGTAAAAGGGGTAAAAGGGGTATAAGGTATTTGTCGAAAATGACATAAGCTGTGTTCTCCTGATAAGCGCCACGTCGATGTATGTCTATTGCTATATTACATTCGTGAACTGATATATCTGGTGAAGTTTCTTGGAGATAACTGTTAGTGGCTTGCTATGGATGGGATGTCCACACAAATTTGTGATTATACTGTTTTACGTAGCGGCAGTAGAGGGAAGAGTCTAATGGAACGGAGGTTCGTCAGATGCTAAGATATCGGCTTTGAATGTAATGGCGTAGTCTAGGATACACACTAACCAACCACCCACGCTGCCCACGAACACCGACGGATGATATATTCAACCGTAAGTGATTATCATGGGAAACATAATGCTTGAAGATGTTGCATTAAGTAGAAAGGGCACCTAAATCTTCAGTCCTTCGCATGAGTACGGCATAGAGGAGCCCGGTTGCCGTGGGAGGGTGGCAGCTGTTAAGGGTAGGGTAAGGAATGGTTACCCTGTGGGTGATCTATTAGCCATCCAAGTCCGCGGGTACCCGCGGTTGCCCATGAAATATAAAATCCTCTTAGAATAATAATTAAAAGGCTAAAGTATGAGAGAAAAAGCAAAAGTTAAGGATTATGGTTTAAAGTAATATGAAATAATCGTAACAAGTAAAAAAGGAGAAGCGATGGGTAACGGATTGGTAAAGTCTGAACGTTCGTGGTAATTGATGAGTAGCCAATTGAAATCAATGGGTCCCAATGGGCCGTGGGTAGTTTTCGGTGCGTGGTTCCTCCCTCACCCTACCTAGTTAAGAATAGCAGGGAAAATAAAAGAACGCCGGAACAGGGTGGCTCCTATTCAGGGGCCCTGTCTCTCCAAGAACTCCTTACCAAACGCCGAAACCATGAGCGGCACCTATATATGAAAGTGTACCTTCTGCAGCTCCATGGTGTCGCCGCCCGAGCAGCTCCGCGCCTCGTCGTCGATTATGTCATGGTGGACGACCCGCGTCTCGATCGTACGCTGGATGCCATTATTCAGCTTCCCCTCTTCCCCCCCCGGAATCTCGCCCGGCAGGGGCTGGTGGCTGTGTTTGCTCGTGATGAGCGTCGCCACCCGCGCCCGGCGCGAATCCTCGGAGTGCCCGTTGCTGGACGTGTGCCTGCTGTCGCGGGAGCGGTTCTCGGCCTTCTGGGCCACCTTGACGATGAGCTCGGCCATGTTCATCTCAATGTGCAGCTTGAGCAGGTAGACAAGCGGGTGGAACTGCACGTAGATGAAGCCGTTGCCGAGGGACATGACGCCGATCAATATCACCTGCGAGAGGGAGAGAGGAGGAATGTTAACAAATCGAGGACTTCCTCCGTACCAGTAGTCCTACATGGATAGGGCCGGTAGAGGGAGGTTGGTAACTCACGTCCAGCGACATCGACACGCCGATCATGGCCAGGTTGAAGCGGTAAAGGCTGGTGTACTTGTCGAGACCGCCCGCGATGAGCCTCGACCGCACGAGATAGATGAAGTAGAGGTTGAGCGAGGCGTCTATGAGGCAGAAGATGACCTTCTCGACCCGGTCCCAGACTTCGTTGACGTGGATGTACGTCGGCGATATCTGCAGCCGGGCGGGAATCCAGATGCAGTAGACGCTGATGTTTATCAGGCCCATGACTGATGCGACCCCCCACCTAACCCTATTCCACCAGGACTTATTCGACATCAGGAGCCAGATCCGGTTGATGATGATTTGCACAATCTGAAATAGCCAGACTCACTCAGCGGCTGTGCCATCTAAGAGGCAGTTTGGGGAGGCTCGAACCATAGGGTAGTCGCGAGAGCTGACTTACACACTGAGTCTGAAATACCCATAGGCAGACCAAGAAGAAAAAGAGTCCGAACCTGGAGTACGGTTTATGTCAGACCGGGCGGAGGCTGTAATAATGGCGCCACTTGCCACTCACGATGAGGGGATGGCACCCCAGAGGTGAAACCAACATGCGATGCTCATGGCAACGTTGACCGTCCACTCAACCCAAACCAGCACGATGTAGCAGTTGAACCCTTTAGTGCGCTTCCATACTCGGCAGGTCTGCCTGCACGCCTTCGTGGCTGTGAACATCGCCATTGCCAGCGACACACCGTAGATGATGGACACGACGTTCATATCCACGCGGTCGACACGGACCTCCCGAAACGTCGGGGGAATGAAGGGCCCCGACATGTCGATAGATAATAGCGAGCGAGCGATGGACTGTGAGCTGGGCCTGTGGTCGTCCGAAGTGGAGAAGCCAGGGGGGAAGAGCATCTACAGTTTCCCGAGTATACCATTCATATTATATAAGGATGGCGATTCAGCGGCTTAACTACTGCACTCCTCATACGCGGACACGTGCCGATTCTTGGCCTGACTCTCTGGCTTGGTCTAGCCATCGTCAATCTCGAAAGACTCGGAGATCTACAGGCACCGGTTTCGACCTAGTACCGAAAACGAGGGGTAGACAATGTGGAGGAGGCGCCAGTATTACACTTGCACAGGAGGCGTTTATCTGGATCCTGTCTTTGCCCTGTGGTAGTTGGCAGGCCGGCGAGCCAGGGATATGACGACATGATATATTTCGTACAGGCTCTGTATGCAGAGGACAACATAAAGGGGATCCGCATGTAACTCGAGAATAATTACTCCATTATCTTTAAGCTTCTATCTTGGGCTCTTTGTATGTCATTGATCTGGTGAAGATGAAGCTCGTGGCGTCTTCTTAGCGGAGTTCATGTGTGCGTGCGGATTTCGCGCGTAGCACCTACCTTTGACCGGACGCCATAATGGAAACCCTTTACTAGATACTTACCAGATGTTTACGGTTAACGGGTCCCCATTCCTATTCAGTAATTCCACTACATTGTATGTGTCGGAAGTCGCCCAACGGCAAAATGGCTGCCGTATTCTTAGAGTGTGACTGGCAACGCTCTCATGTCTTGGAGCTTGAAGGTATTCCTACCTTACATGGGTTGACAAATAAGAGGTCCAAAACTCCAAGTTATAGAGCCTGAATCGCAACGTTTTTGAATGCTTGGGAGCTTAAATGGTTTCTACCTTGCATGGGTTAACAAAGAGTAGGTCCATGGCTCGAAGTCCTTCGATAAGGCGGTCTGCGATACATAAGCCACCGTCATTCACAGTAGCTTACATGCGAGTCCTCCCACGAGATACCCCTGTGACTTGTATTACGGTTATCGTCCCACTATTTCCCTTTTGGAGGCAAATGGTCGAGACTTTGGCAAAGCCCGTCCGAAGCTACATCAACCTATTATTTCCCCGCGGCAACGGCGAAGGATTTATCAGAAAAGTAATTTCGAGACAGGCGTAACGCCATCGAGCTGACGGCATTAAGCTCTTAAGCTAGAAATTCGAAATTAGAAGCGTTGCCTGTCACAATCTTATTAGCCATGAAGGGTTCCCGAAAGAATGCCAACTATATGACTAGGCCGAGACGACATCCCCACTTACCAACGGCCCTGAGTCTGGGTTGTTCCTACGTATTAAGGGTAGGATTTTATCTGACGGAAGGCCAGATGGCGCAACAATTTTTTAGTGGGTCATAAGCCTAAAACGGAAACTAAGCGTACTGTAGCCGGCTAGAAGGCTAAAGGTAGCTTTTCCTGCAGAAATTGATTGGGCAGTGTGGGCGAATAAAAAAAGAGTGCTACCCACCTTCAGAAAATTGTTGCAACTAACGCCATTTGGCCTTCCATCAGATATAAGGGACAAGGGCTCCGGTCAAAAGTTTTGGGCTTCCGCTAGATCGCGCCACAGTAAGCCGCAGAGCAATAGGGCTTGGCCAATAGTTATCTGTTATTGGGACAGCCTGTCAGACAGTAAAATGCGCCCTTCCGTGGCGGAGGACCAAACATTTTCTAAACTTTTCTGGTCATCTGCCAAGAAGGAATGAATCAGACACCTACTGTCAACCGTGTCGAATCGTTAATCAACCAGGACCTGAACCTTCCCGGGCAACCCCACCCACAAATTCTCATTTCCCCCCATTTAAACTAAATAGACTACTGTAACGGAGCATGGCTGGTACAACCGCTATCCGATAGAGGGCGATAAGGCGTCGGTCATAACAATTCCTGGAGGTTCCTGTTACCGCGTTACCTAATTAAGGAAATAGGAGTGCTTTATTAGATATCTTTTAGCTTAATATGCGACGATAGCAAAACCTCGGATCCACGACTAGAAAATTGTTATGACTGACTCCTTATCGCCCTCTATTGAACAACCTCACCACCGCCACAGTATCACCACCAACATTATTATAAATATCGAGGCCATATACGGAGCAAAGAGCCTCTCGCCGGCCCCCAAAAATCCCCGTGGACTAATCCTGACCCTAACGGTTCCGGTAGCTACCTAAGTAAGTAGCTAGATGTTAGAGGCTGAAGTACTACCCCTGGCTTGGTACGGGTGATTCTTGACGGTGCTCAGTGATTACCGTTAGGGCTGCCAAAATGGTATTATCTCCGGTCGATTAACGATTAGATTGGTCGACCTAACTGGGCGAATATCAAAGCCTCTAGGCCGGCCGCTAGTGTAGAGGACACCTGACAGGATATCAATTCTCGGCCTGACACCCAGTTATCTTCCCACCACCGCCGCTCGAGCCACGCCCGCTGCTCTCCTGCTACCTTGTCTTCAGGGTTAGAAACATTGAGTGCAAGTTCAACAGAAGTTGCCAAATACACCGCGCGATCTTTGAGCAGCATTAATCGAGTTGAAAGGGTCGGGGAGGGCGTGAGCGAAACTGCCTGCACAACGAATACACAGAAGATACTACTTAAGTTTGTAGAGTAGTGGGGATGACGATCAATCGTACTTATTTTTCGTTGAGGACCGGCTTGAAGATCATTAATTTGGGGTTTAACTGGACTCCTTAGTTTAGTAAGTATTCTAGTCGCAATGCCAGAAATAGGAGAAAGTTCGAGATGCTACGTATTAGGAGGTAAGGTCGAAGATGCCCTTATGCAATCCTTACAGAAAGAAGCTAGCTTTATGCCAGACATCAAAGAATAGTAAATGGATTTGGTAAACGGGCCGACTTCACTGAGATCAATGACTCGTATACCACCTATTGGTAATCTCTAATAGCGAATTTGTTGTCATATCTCTCTTCTCCATGCCTTGGGCTCCGGTAACTGACTTACGACCCCTTTCCCCATTGAGCTGACAGCTGTAGCATTTCAACCGAGTTCATAAGTTTCCTTTATATCAAACAGACATGACCATATCCAGCGTGTACTATCGCATATGAAATCTAAGTTTGTCCCGCTGTTGAAACACTCGAGCAAATACGGGCCATGCGTTGAGTCTACACACCGAACTTTTCGGTGATATAAATATAAGAACGGCGCGAGCCATCCCCCCCAGCGAAGTAGCTCCTCTCGCGCACCTGGGTTGCTGGATTACTCTGCCGAGTTCCTGGTTATTCATCGGCTGCGCGCTTAGCGGAGCACCAAGTCCAACGTCAATATCTGATGTAACCAGGCGAGGCCTCATTTATTACTCTAGTAATCATCTCATGATTCATGCTCTATGCCCTACAGTGGTAACGGGCGTACGCCGCTTCTCGCGCAAGCATGCTGCTATTCACGTTCCCCGCCGCCAAGGACGCCCGCATGTATGAGCCAAGAATGCCCCCAGGTGTGAGTCGCAAATGTGGTTATATATTCGTGAGGGGCAAACGAAACGAAAACCGACCTCGAAACATTGTCCAAAATGAACAGATATTCCCCCTTCCCTTCGCCGCGGCTTTGTACAACACCAACCAACGTGGGTATCTAACAAAGTCCCCGTTTCCGAACCCCGGTCCCGCGGATATATCTATCTATCCATCTACCTAATCTATCTTCTATCTAAGAGACCCAACTCGACTTCCTGCCCTCCGTGATGCTCTGCAGGATCCTGCACTTCCGGCGGAGGCACATCTTCTCGCGGGCGAGGTTCTTGAACTTGGGGCCCTCGGGCCCCGTCACGTAGTGGTACTGCCCGAACAGCCTCCATTGCCGCGCGTCGTCAAGCCCGTAAAGCTGGTCACCCCACCGGCCCTCGTAGTGGAACCAGCCGGTCGGCGCCTCAGGCTGCTCCCTCACGGGTTCCAGCCCCTTTGAGGCGGCGGCTGTGTAGTTGTACCAGTACGCCCTGAAGTTCTTGCGCGGGTCCCAGAGCGGACCGCGGTCCGTCTGGTCCTTGAGCACCCCGAAGGGGAGTATGTAAGGGTGGTCGCCGGGCATGGCGTACATGGCGTGGCTGCCCACGGCGCTGTAGAGGACGGGGCGCTGCTTCTCCGTCTCGTTGCCGCGCTTCTCCACGGCGTGCCAAGCGTAGGCCTGGCCGCCCTCGTGCTCGCTGAAGAACACGGCGCGGGGGACGCCGGAGTCGAAACGCACCATGGCGTGTTCCCAGTCCCCGACGTGGTTGCCGTAGCGAACGCCGAGGACCGTCTGGCCCAGGTTGTAGGCGTAGAAGAAGAACCAGAAGGCGTCGACTATGCCCGATCCCTTGTCGACTAAGATGAGGGTCGCGGGCGCTCTCGAGTAGCCCGAGTCGTTGGGTTTGTGTTGCGCCATCGGGGGAGGGGCAGAGCGTTCCCGGCGGCGCTGAATGCCGCGCGGCCGCCTCAAAATAGGAACCATGTGGTTTGGACCGCCGCCGGGTATTTTGCGCGGGTCGGATATCCTCTGCAGGGGATGATCACGGTCCACATCGAACCATGTCGTGGTGTCGCTATGTAATTGCTCGTCGGGGTCCGTCTTAGGCCCTTGACCTTCTTCGTCGTCCTCGCCATACCGGGCAGGTATATTGTACCAGCTGTGAAGCCACGGAGGGCGTGTCTCAACGTCCTTCCTGCTTCTCAAGAACAGACTCCCCGGGTTCTCGTGTAGCTCATGTAGGTTTGCCAGATTGAGAGGCTCCGTCAGGTTTATCCGCGTACCGTCAGCGTATGGCACCATGTGACGGATGTGATCGGCAATATCGGCAGGCCAGAAGTACTCCTTCGAGTAGAGATGGACTAGAGGCGCGTAGTCCAGGACGTAATCCGGTATCCCCCTCAGGCTGTCCGCGCTGCTGCCGCTGTGCTTGGACGCATGATGCTCTGCGGGCCACAGTATCTTCTGTTTCTTTTCTTCCCAAAGCCGCCTCAGCTCAGGCCTGTGGTCTCCCTTCCCGTTCTCATGGTCCTTCGCGGGCGGATCTGATTTGACGTGCAGGAGGCCGCACAGGCTGAGCCATCTGCACGCCTGTCGGTCAAGCCAATATGGAGACGTGCTGACCCATCGCCGCTCGGCCTCCCGCGCCTCCCTGCTCTTCTTGACGGGATTGAGAGCTTGCGGCAAGAACCATGTAAAGAATACGATAATTCCGAAGATGATAGCGACAATGGTCAGGCGGCGCAAGTGGTACATTGATGAAGTGCTTTCTTGCTTGCTGGGAATCGCATCGAAATCAAGGGGGCGGAAGTATCGTTAGCCGGGAGAGGGCGACCCAACCAAGTACGGATCTGACTCAGATAGACAGCAAATCACTCGGGGTCTGGCTATTACAAGGGCACAGAGAGGGAAGAGAAGCGCGCGGAACACATCACTGAACACCTCATACCTCGTTCCCACGCGGATAGCAGACAAGAATACTAGTCTACGTACTGTATGTATGTAGAATCTAGTCTAAATGATACACACCGGCCTCGCTGGCTGGTACGGATTAGGTCCTCGCTGACATTATGCCGGGATTTAGTGGGTTCTTGTGGGGGGTAGTGGGAATGCTAGAGGGCCAATGGCACGTCGTTGGTGGGTAACCTGTGTCTGTTACAACTGGTACCGGCGCTGGGCGCTAGAGACTGTAGAAGTCTCTCCATCTCCCGCAGCCGAGACCGATTGTCTCTCCATACAACTCCATTTCAAGCCTCTTACGGACGTTGGCACCCAAGCGAGACGCCCTTCGATACCATTCACGAAAACCACATGTGTCGGTAGGTTCCCTGGGGCAGTTCTTGAGCCTTTGAAGCTGAAGCTCATGTGGCCATCATTTGCCGTGTGACTGTGGCATCTAAGGGGTGAACTGACCCGATAAAGATGCGTCTGTATGGACTACGGACTTTGCCTAGCCCGAAGCCGGCTCTCGACGCCCTGAAGCCTAATCACATGAACCTTATTAGCGTGAATTTTGAATTACCACAGCACACTGTCGACCAACACTATCGCATCCACTGAATTTGGAGGCGGAAGAAGCCCTCTGACGAAGTCTGACTTTTGCTGCCGTCCATCACAAGTACGAGTGCTCTGGATGTCGGGGATTCTAACACTAATGCCCCGAGTAGTAAGCGCAACACCAGAATGAGCCGAAGGGCGGAATCTGTTCTACCGCATGTCTTGACACCGCGTCATAATTTTTTCTGAATAGAGGACACCACAATGTCATAAAGCTGCTCTAACCACGCCATTGGAATTCGGTATGGAATAGGCTATAGGCTAATTATACACTCAGATTGGGATATATACTGACTGGGGAGGATAAGCCATCCTTGTCTATAAGGTATATCCTTTTTCGTCTCTGCTCCCTTGGCTTCCCTGCTCGGCCCGTCTTCACACATTATAAGCAGTCCAGAATAAGTAGTCCCTTAGGCAACATGGTCCACCTCTCCCTTCTCCCGGATCTCCGCCGCGCGGCGCTCGAGGTTGGCGGCGCTGTTGGCCGTGTACTTGGACTTGTCCGAGCCGGGCATGATCCAGGGCGCGTTGGTGAACAGGTAGTTCATCTCCTCGAGCGGCAGCAGCTTGGTCTCGGGCAGCAGCAGGTAGAAGAAGACGGCGTTGGTGAAGTTGCAGACCACGAAGAGCAGGAAGTACTTCCACCCCACGGCCCTGACGGCGATCTCGGTGACCTGTCCGATCATCGTGTTGAAGGCGAAGCTGGTCATCGTGGCGATGGATACACCCTTGCTGCGCGTCTGCGTGTCGAATATCTCGGCGGGGATGATCCTATGAGCTGTTGTTAGCATACCTCTGTAGGCCATCGAAAGGTGAAAGGTCTTGAACTGCCATTCACTTACCAGGACAAGGGTCCGCAAGCAAACGAGAAGGAGATGTTGTAGAGCCAGGTACTAGGGGTCTCGTCAGTACACTTCGTCACTTCGAGTCACCGTCCACGGGGAAGGGACTTACGTGATGATGAAGCCCCAACCGGCTGTACCGCCAGCGTTCATGTCCGGAGGGAATTTCGCTAATGGTGGCGTTAGTAGTCTAGCACAGGGGAGTCACCGCTCATAGCAAGGCAAAGGTGTATTACTCACCGAGGAGAACCGTCGCGACGATGAACATGATGCAGTTGACCAGGTTACCACCGATCAGGGTCCGACGACGTCCGAACTTGTCAATCCACAACATACAACAGGCCTGAGCCACCAGAGCGAGGATAGAGTTGATAGCTTGATATTTCAGGGTGTTGTCGCCCGTTATGCCTATCTGCTCGAAGATGGTCACGGAGAAGTACTGGATGGCCGAGACACCCGTCATCTGGACGGAAGCCTGGAGAGCACAAGCGAGGAAAAGACGGCGGAAAGCGGACCTAGAGGGCTTGGGATCAGCTTTTTGTTTGCTCCACGCACTGAGTAGTCTCGTCATGCGACCATACTTACCTGTTGACGAACAGCTCCTTGTAGCTCTTCGCTTCATGCTCGTGCTCGAAACTGATGGTTTCCTACACGAGCCGGCAAACGTCAGTATTGTGCCCCCTGTGACATTCCACGAGGGACAGTGGCGAACCTGGATCTGATCAAACTCCGCCCGAACCCAGGCGTCATTCATGTCGCCGTTTGAATGGAGCTTTGCCAGGTTCCTCAAACCATCCTCGGCTCGGCCGTGGTCGACGAGCCAACGGGGACTTTCCGGGAAAAGCATGATCAGAGCAGCCAGAACGACGGCGGGGACGTTCTGAATGCCCAGCGGTATTCTCCATTGTCCCTCGTTGGTGAGGTTCGTGTAGCAACCGAAGGTAACCCAGCTGGCTACCAGCGCACCGATTCCAAGCATAAACTGCTGCAGAGCGGTTACTCGGCCACGGATCGAGGGGTGGGATATCTCGGACTGGTAGACGGCTACGAGCATCTAAGATTAGCACAAATCTCTGAAACGGCGCATCTCACCCGCCGAGGAGGTAAAATCTATCAATGCTTACTGCATTAAGAAAACGTTAGCGTTATACGAGGGCTAAGAAAGTGGATGCATCACGTACCGAATGATCATGGTCAAGAAGCCGACTCCCAGTCCTGCCACGGCCCTTCCGCCGTACAGATAGTTGATGGTCTGCGCCGCCGTCTGGATGCAACCGCCGACTAGGAAGAGAATGGCGCCGAGCATAATGGTTAGTCTTCGCCCGAGCATGTCGCCAGCAGGCCCTGCAAAGCCGGCTCCAAAGACGGCGCCGCCCGTGAACAGAGAAACAACCGCTCCACTACGTGCTAGTCAATACATAACCTCATGGAGTTATCGGGATCCCAGACTGTGGACTTACTTCTGGGCCGCAGTCGCTTGGAATCGCTCACGGTAAGAGGTACTCCCGACAACACCCGCTATAACACCTAGGTCATATCCGTAGAGGATCGAGCCTACCGAGGCGAAGACGCCGACGAGAAACTTGGAAGAGTCATTAGTTCGGGTTCCAAACGGAATTGTAATGCATGTTTCTGCGGCCTAAGAGGTTCCTGCAAGATTGAACATACGCACCTGATAAACCTTAGGCTTCATATTGATGCAATTCAATCAACGCTGCCGTGAAACACGTTGGAACTTCGACAGACACCGTAGGACACGAAACCAACACAAGCGGCCTCGACACGCTCGAGAGAGCAGCCGACACCCGGATTCTTATAGATCCCCACACCCTGCAACCATGTCTCTATTTTCCTCCCTGTCTTGATTATGACAGTCCATTTTACAAGGGGACAGGAACCAACACACGTGCAATGCAGGGCTTGCCGTCTGAGAATCCCCACAGCGCCGCCATGGATTTGGCGACAAGCCCTCCGACTGGAGGAAATCTGGGTCTCGGCCGTCGACTCTAGATGCGCTCCAATCGCAGCTCACCCTGGGCTCTAGTAATTGCCCCGAAGTCTGGGGTCAATTGGGGGAGGTGGGAGCCTCCCCGTGCGGAGGCTCCTCACTTCTCCACACCTCGCCTCTGGGACCCGATTGCCAGGTTCTCCAAAGCTTTCCGCGACGTGGAGACTTTGCCAAAGCGAGTTCACTTGGCCGACGTTAGTCTCTAGCATCGTCCGAGAATCAGCTGCTTTTGCGGCCTAGTTGCAACATCCTCGCCAAGGTAAACAATAGCTGAACGACCCTCAGCCCTCACCTGTACTAGCCCCGTTCTGCAGTAACTGTCTTGTCTGCTTTTATGAATGACGATGCTGGGCGAGGCAGGCGGCGGTACGAGGCCCATAGGTACCCCCGTCGGAGTGGATACGACTTCTTTGTATGGTACGAAGTAGTCATAGTGGGGCCTCGCTTCATGGACGGAGTCCCCGCACCTGGATTCTGGGTACGCAGCTTTGCAACATGCGAGCTAAGCCATATAGGCAAAATCCCATCACTTAGGAGTAACATACCGTTTGGTGCGGTTGGCTCCTTAAGATCCTGATCGACCTGCACGAGTGTCGTATTGCATATAACGGGTTTGGCTTCTTGTCCAGACTGGTCGACGGGCGCAGTCTAAGAATGTTTCGAAGCTTCTAATCACTTTGGCCTTTTCCCACCGCGTCAAGGTTGTCATCATCAAGTAAAACGTTATGACAAAAGAGCACAGCAACAACGTTAGATGTCACTGTCCTCCCTAAGGATTCAAATGATTACGCCTCGAAGATTTCGAAGGTTGGAATAAACAAGAGGTCTTCGGAAGGAGCGCCTTCACCCAGACCTCATTTCCCCCATCTAAGACGATATTTGTCTGTCCACCGAGAACGAATCAAAGGGTGTCGTTGCTTCGAGGTATAAAGAACTACTAAACGTAAACCTCAAGCGCACTTTACCCACGCCTGATAGCAGGTGTATTCCCTTCTGCCCAGCCGTCCTTCGAGCCCGAAGTCGGTTCACGCGCAGCTCGCCGTACAAGGCATGATTTTATAAGCCAAGCTTATTTCGAACTCCTTGATCTGCTAGTAAGTTCAAAGTCTACCAGCAACTAGCGTACGCGCGCTCCCAGGTTGCATACTTGTACAGCTAGCCTGCATTGTATCTCGGGAAGCCCGAGCACCCACCCGACGCCATTCTTAGAAACTCTACGTTCTCCTCACGCTGACCGGGTTTTCAAATAGGGACACGAGGTTCCTAAAACGCTTGAGGCGACGAGATTGCAAGCCCTGTTCCGAAGTCACGGGTGTCACGCCCAGGGATAGATAATTAAGGGGGCTTCTTTACAGATGGTAACTAAGCGCCATGACATGTTGCCTTTGTGATGTTACACGCTCCAATCATGGAGCTGCCTCTCGCCACTAGCTAAAGGCTACGGGTCACCAGCGGGCACCCCAAAAAAAGAAAGCAACTCAAGGAGGTCGCCGAGGCGTGTAATGCTTACTGTATTCTAAGTAGTCGGCAGGCTGTTGGCCGGGGTGGTTCTACATCATACCACCTAGCCAACATCAAAGACCGGAGTCTAAGCCGGTAAGAAGAGAGCTGGGAGTATTGCGGGGCTAGCTGAAGTGCCTTAATGATATAAGTCTAACCAAGTTCCGGTCAGCTTTATCCAAGTATGGTCATCCTTGACGTCCTGTTTTAATATTGTACGGGACTTCTGTTATTGTCGAGCCACCCGGGATGGTGACGATACGGCGGCACATCAAGCAGCGAACACAACCACTGAGAACGTGTAAACCTCACCCAAGAGGGAGGTCTCCTTAATTTTATCCATGAAACTCTGCGGAATCTTTGCAGAAGGTGTTGCGGAATTACGATAAGGAGGGTGCTCCGAGATTGCAGGAAACGGTGCCGTGGATGCGGCCCTCCTGTGACCTTCAAAAACTGCAGAGAGCCAGCTCCTTGCTGCGCAATTTCTAAGATACAAGTGGTTCCGTGTCATCCGGCAACTTGGCGGTGGTCCTGAGTTTATTATTGGGGCTCTACCCCTTTCTCGATATTGGATTGACTCGTGGTGAATCCCCTTGGTGTCTGCTTCTAAGATAGGGTCCTAACCTCGAGCTATACAGAGCGACTACATTACCCTACAGGCCCAGCCATGAAGTAAATGTGACAAAGCGAGGTCTATTAGACGAACAGCGTGGTAATCATTTTGTATCAAGCCAGGCTAGTTTTATAGAGATGGTAGGTAATGAATTGTGCGGCACCCTACCCAACTAGTCTACGGTGCTTTAACGTCAGGGTACTAAGCATAAGCTTTTCATCTTCTTTCAAGCCTTGTTGAACTCCTGCCAGCAACTTCAACTTATTTCTTTGGTTACACCTGTCCTGGAATGCAGCCTTTGCTCATTGTCAAATGCTTCTCAGGCGTTGTCCTGCCATATAAGCAAGAGACAGAAATCGTCAATGACATGAGACCCTCGTGTAAGAACTCTCTTGGAAAGCGCCAGAGGCCTCAGGGTGATTGGACCCCCTCGTGCCCGCTGGCCTACTTCAGACACTTCAAACATAATTAACAGTAACCTTGTTGGCCATTTCTAAGCGACTATCATCTCCTCCATCGTAGCTGAATTCGATAAAATTCTAAACCAGAGAGGCGACTTACTCGTGGGCCAATATAGTGTTCGATACAGCAATTTCTACGGTCAGTATCGTCGTTAAGTGTTGCTAGGATACAAACTTTTATGGACACCGCGACATTGGTCCAGATCATCTGTTCACGGTGCCAAACAATGGAAATCGGTATTGTCAAACTTTATTCTCTTGACATCCTATATTTAGTGACGTCCGGGGACCGGTAGAACTTGTCTAAATGAAGTTTAATACAACATATTTCTCATAAATTGTTTCGCGGCTTTGGATTAGGTCGGAAGTGATCGGTTAAGGGCGCTCCCCGACTATGATTGCGGATATCTAAAGTAATTAAGTTGAGATATCATACTCTCTCTAGAAAAGCAGCAAGTCATCATATCTCCTTCACATAATACTGACATTCAAACACATAAATCCTATTGCCCTGTTCTGGGTGTGTCACCGCCCATCCTATATTTTGAGTAACTATCGCATTTTCCATGTTTAATGCGGCGAATAGGTCTTTGGACATCTTCCTACTGACTGTGGAAACTGTTGTTCTCCGTGCGCTCTCCGGATATAGTAGAATCATGAGATTTTAGCTGGGTGGTTGCCTCACTTTCTAAAAACTAGACCTAATTTCTCAGTAAGGTCAACATTTCTGTCGCTGTGGTGAAATCCCACTCCTAGAACCAAAACGGCCATGTCTTTCTTCGTTTCAATATTTCTCACCTGGTTAGTCCTTTTTCCTTTCCGGAACTACCTCGCAATCATATCAGGAACACGCCTCCTATGGTTGAGAATCCCACTTGAAATTTTCTCGGGCTGATTCTATTCCTCTCATCAACACCGCGTTGTTGCTCCTATCAGATGGATAACGACATGATGTCTGCTCTTACATCACAAACAAGACTTCTCCGCCGCCGGCATAAACATGATACTGACATTGTCTCCTCTTACTTGGCATCAACCTCCAAGGAATATGGCTGCCCAAGGGAGCTTCTGTCGACTGTTGAGGCCCCTGTCGAAGTCGTATTGAAGGGCAAAGCCCGCAAGCCCGACCAGCAAGCACAGCAATCAGCAGGAAATGAAGCAGCGCAACCCCTTGAAAGCAGCAGCAAGAGGAGATTGGCTGCAAACAACGTCTTACCATTAGCGCAGTTTCCCCTCGGTATCACGCCACCCATTACGGTTACCCTATATATATCAGAGGCCATCTCCACCAGGATCAAACTCGGAGAAGAGCATGGCCCAGACTTCGAGGAGGATAACAAGATGGCGTATTCTGTAGAGCAAAGCGACCAAGTCGAGATTGCCCACAATTACTTCATCATTCAGTTGAAGCACATCAAATAAACCTTGAGACTCCAGTTCGAAATCACGATGTCGACCATACCAAGCGATCGACGCGAGCTGCCAGAAGTACAAACCATTTTGGTGAATTAACCGTCGAAGAAATCTAAGACGAGCCAGCATGGCCCGATCCAGCGCCTGGCAAGTCTTTCTATTCCACGTAAGATACCATAATACTGACATCAGCAGACGACCAGATTCCTACTAGCCTGGAATACGAGGCCAACAATCCCCTAATATTTAGGGACGCTATTGAGTACTTTGAGTCCTACGTTGAAGACCTGCGAAGAGTAAGAGAGTTCTGCCTATATCTTGCCGAACAGTATGCCCGAGGCCAACTGGATCTAGTTGCATTTGTGTTGTCAGTAAACACCAGCATTGATATCGTCCGACACCAAGAGGAGGCGCTGTGAGAGTGACTCTCCCAGTATCTCAACAACGCTCTCTCGGACACCGACTTTCCGAGCCTTTCAAGAAACCTCGGCGTTTTTAACAGAGATTTAAAGGAGATTTCCTCCGAAGGGAACATATACGTGTCTCTTATTGCCCATGTTCTCAAGGAGACTGCTGGAGAGGATGTTCCCTTGGATGCCATCCTAATGAATGGCATTGACCAAGACCTCTTTACCTCCCAATATGACAAGACGGATGTACTGCTTGCTGTAGTTTTTAAGCCCGTAGTCTCGTTCTACTGGGACTGTTTTGCAAGACGGGATATCGGAAAGCAAAGCATCTCGCTCAAGCCGGGCTTGCAAGGAACCTACAACCCGACATCTGATCGAGCCAGCCTATCGAACGATGAAAAGTGGGCAGATGATCAAGTACTGGGGACCAAGATGACTACCGACCTCGCTTTTCTCGCCAGATTCTCTTCATCTTCCCCAGTATGGATGAAATCACCAGGGGTACTGAGACTCTGATCACCACCAAGTGCCTGCAGCTTTGGACTGCGTTCGGATTCCAGATTTTCCTAGATATCCACTGTGTCCTGAAGAGAAAGGTCCAACTCCCTCTAGCTCAATTAGCGTCTGAGATATCTAAGACGATTAGAAATCTCAGGGATGCCGGAGACTGGATTGAGGGATTTAAAACTCCACAGAGCGGTTGGGGCAACGATCAAACAAAATTTTTGCAATGGGTCATCAAACACACGGGGACAACACTCGCAGATCCCTTGACGAAGATCAAACTCAAGGCCCTAACTGACAAGAGACCTATTGACCTTGTCACTAAAGAGCCGTGGTACCTGGTGAAGCGGCATCCGATGATGTGTGGAGTAGCCGTATATATAATCCGCTCCACGAGGCAAGAAGTCTCGATCATTGTTAAGAACCATTTTAGGGCTATATTTGATTCCGTTTACCCGGATTGTCTGTGCCGGCAGCAAAGCCTCCTGACAGCGTCCTGGCCAGAGCTTAATAAGGTTATCCATCTACAAGGGATGAACGCCTTCTCCGTTTGGGGGGGGATTCCCAATTTTATCTGCTTTGCGAGTCGCTTTGCCATTGCCTGTGACGTATCCTTGACGAATTTCACTGTTGGGACAGACGGCAGCATAAGGATATTGCACCTGGTAACATCAAGAAGCTCAAGGAACTTGGGCGGGTCACCCTCAAGTTCAAAAATCGGCTGTGCATTGGTTCAGGGAGTCATGGCTTCGACTGCTAAGGACGTGCGGGCCTTGGTTGGCACCGACGCCAGCCAGGACAAGAAAGGAGTGGCTTCCGATTATTTAGTTGTTGTTGAGCTGGCGAATAATCTTAACAGGGAAGCTGACGTTGCCCGATTCGACTACCTAAGCCTCTTCAAATTTGTGCGGATATTTGCTCAACTTTACTCTGGAAACTGAAAACCGTGCTGGTGGCGGCATCAAGACGTAGCAGCCTGTTGAAATGACCATTCGTCTCTTCTCAGAACGGCCCGGCTCACTACCAGATGTCGCCAAGCTAATCGATAACGACCTTGTTGATTGAGTATGAGGCATCTCTCGGCCTAATGTCCTGCTGATGTTTGGGTTCCTGTTGAATGCCTGCATAAGTGAGGGAGAAAAAGAGCAGAGGGCGAAAGTTTATTAGAGCTGTAACATTCTGACTTAGGAGGGGGAAAGGAAAGACCATCCGTCCTGCTCAAGCACCCGATGTCTTCCTCCCAACCGATCTTCTGTGAAACCACGGCCGAGTCCAAGTCTTCCACCGAGGTGATCGCTTCGCCGGTAGGCGATTGGCAGTCTCGTCAACCTCAGCGACCTTTTCGGTCTGCTCCCTGCGCTGCTGCATGAGCCATCTAAGCTTGAGGACGTCTCTTCCCAGCTGAGGGAAGATCCCGTTGACTTTATCGCCCTTTTTCGCCGAGGCCTCGATGAAAGAGCAATGAATCCCGAAGCTCGCCGCGAGCCTGTGGCCCTCGGCCCAGGACACCTGTCGCTCGTCGTCCCGGCAATCCGACTTGTTTCCGACGAGGACGAGGCTGTAATCCCGCGGCCCCAACGAATCACGGATGACATCGGTGACGGCCGATATGATTTCGAAAGACTCCCGGGCCGTGACATCATATATCAGGGCAGCCGCGTCGGTTATACTGACTGCCTGGCGGAGATATATGTCATTTGAGAGATGCTCGGACTGTAGCTCAAGGGCGTCGATCATGTAAGCTTCATCGTCGATTTGAATAATGCGTCGACACCCGCGCTCGTATTTAGGACTCGGATATTCGTCTTCCCCTGAGAGCGTGTCCTTGGCGAACTGTCTATCATCATTACATGAAAGAAGCACACAGGGGTTCGTGTGTATTCACCCGTGTAAGTATCGACGTTTTGCCGCACCCCTTGGCACCCAAGAGGAGAATTCTGAACTCCCCAACAGGCGTTTTTATCTCTGGTGCTGGTTGCACCTCGACCTCAGTCTTGCCGGGCCTCCATGATAGGAGAGCTTTGAGATATCTAGCTTCCTCCTCGGTCCACACAATAGAGCCTCGCATGATAGGCGACCTTTACGTAGGCTACTGACAAGAATTAAGGCAAGGGGCCGTCGGCTGCACAAAGTAGACGTAGTAACTCCTGGCTAAAGCCAGAATCCCCAGGCGTCGCAGCCCATGGCTGCATGGCACGGGGGAAGAAGGTGATATATGGTGAAGTAGTAGCATTACACAGTTGCTAAATGCGCCCAAATGCCGAAAGGTTTGACTGCAGGGCAGCTCGATGCCGCCGAATAGTCCCGTCCCAGGGGCCCCCTTCGTCAGACGGGCACTTGCCAACACATGAATCATCGGAAAATTGGTTCTCTCAAAATGAGGACATGTACCACGCACGACGAACGCCTTGGTTAGCTTCGAATGGGCCTGCAGAGATCGGTACATCAGGTTCATCAGGCGGGCAACCGCAGGTTTATCTCTTTAAAGACGAACCAAGGCGGTCGTGCTGCATCTGTGTCACGCTCCGGAGTAACACGATATCCGCTAAGGGGCGACAAGGCATTAGCTCACACCTTGTCGCCCCCTAACTTTAGCGGATACGATAGGACTACGCACATCACAATCGGAAATGCATGGGGACGGCATCGTATTGAATTAGCTATCTCCGAGATTGCATCGACTTCACGTTCGGAACAGTAGTAGGTCGATATTACGCAAAGAACATCCGCACGAAGAGGGGCAAGATATCCTGATGCAAGACAGAGGACGTGACGATCGAGATTAGGAGAACATGGTCCGAGCCACATCAATCAGTTCATTTGGCTCACAACAACAATAATGGGTACACCAACGCGAATGCAGAGTAATAGGACGTCATCCATCAAAGACATATAGGATATAAGTGAACATTCTTTCGCATTACGCCAGGCTTCGATATACCGGTAGGTGCATGCCTCCCTTAAGCACTGAGCACTTCGATTAATAGAGAGACTCGATATAACGATATACCGGATTGTATGGTTATAGCTAGGTTCTCCAGAGCCTCTAACTTTAGCAGTTTACCGACCGTGGTGTAGAATGCCCGCTTATTCCCTGGTGCGTTTCAGTCACGAAGGCTAAAGGAACAGTCGATTGGTAAGTGTTAAATGCGTGTAGAAGCAGATAACGCAGCCACAACTCTTCAGCTACGGGAATTATTGGCTGGAGGCGTCAAGAAGCGGTGGGCCAGGGAGCCAAGTTCAAGACTCCGAAACCAAGCTGCCAAAGGATTGGATTGACCAGACAGCCCCGGATAGGGGGGGCATCTCAGTGGAGTCTTCTACCTACGTAGTCTAGTGCCTGCACGGTAAGATATTGTAGCCCCCGAGTTTGCGTGGTGCAGAAACACTGGCGGAGCCACCCCTGTCAGCACTAGCCCCCCATATCTTCTTCACCACCTGTCGTGCATCCTTGACCCCGGCTTCTCAGCTCGCCAAGCCGCAGGCGTGTTGGGGGCCTATTCTCATGGCGGCAGGTTGGGTCATTCTGGGAGATTCACGACGGCGACTCGTCTCTTCTTTGTTGCTCGTGTCTTTTTCTCTCTTTCTTGAGGTGTATATGGAGAATATGCAGATGTTGGTGTTAGCTAGTGTGTGAATTGAGTTGTCTCTATCCTCACTATATCACATCTCGGAATCCGTTCCTCGTTTTAGGAGAGGCACAAAGTCCTACCTTGAAATTCGCGCGTGCCTCGCTCGTTCTTCGTCACATTTTCTGTATTGACAAGTCTGCCTGATTCCCGTCCGTCGCGGAACAAAGACAGGAAGACACACAGGAAAACTTGATCTGATAAGTTGTCAGGCTTGTGGCGCTAGGAGCGCTGGCGAGTGCGACACCTGGTTTTGGCAGCACGATGACCTAACCTGGCGAATCACGACACCCTCGAATTTCGCCAGACGGGCTACATTTCGTATCATCGTCACCCGCGCTCTCATTCCGACGAATCTGAGCCTTTCCCGGTCCGAAGCGCCTTTCTTCTTTGCCTTTTCTTTTTCCGAAGTACGACATAATGTGACGGTGATAAGCAATGACGTTCAACAACTATCCTTCAAGGGCCACTCTGTCGGCCCAGCATTACCTGCAGCACAAGGTTTCCGACCTCTCAGACAGCCCCTACGCTGATTCGCCTTCTGGAGTCAGAGGTCGCGAGTCGCTTGTGTCGCTTCAGTCGTCTTACGGATCTCCGCCTGGGGATCCTGGGCTGTTGGACAGCGGGCACACGTATCCCGGTGGATCATCATCGACAGCATCATGGTCAGCCCCGTTCAGGAGGAGCCCCTCCGGGGCGGGGTACTCGCCGGTGGCGCCCTCCGGAGGCTCCAGGCCTAATAGTATTTTGAAGAGTTTTCGGGCAAGGATGCATGAGACGATACATGAGGATGATAGTATCGATATGTCGCTGCTCAGATCCGCGGCACCGCCCGGGCAGTATGTTCCATGTGACGCCGTGCCGACCAGGGATGCCGGGGAGCCAGTCTTCGACGTAACGTCCTTTTCTGGCCCGCCGGTAGGCTTCATGAACAGCGACCAGGCCCAGGAGGCAAGCGGTATTATGACGCGGGGCTTGGGTAAGGGCGAAACCCCGGAGTTGGCCATCAAAGAAGAAGAATTGCTTGCTACCTCCCCGACGGTCAAGCGAAGCTTTTCCCGATCCTCGTCAATAAGACGGACGCCAAGTGCGAACCCCAGGTTGGCCTTGAGGAACCTCGGCCAAGAAGAGGCTAACAGGAGAGGCGAAGTCATTAAGGTCGTTATGGAAGAGAGACCCTCCGATGTCGACATAAGTTCCATTATAGGGCCAATCCCCCTCAACACCAAGCCCAATCAGCTGGGGCGTTACCCTACGATACCGCAGCAGGCGACGAAGGAACAGATCTTTTATCCTCAGCCGAACTGGAAGCCTTTTTGGATGCGCTGGCCTTACCTTACATTTCTGATTATCCTCTCCATCTCCATGGCCATCTGCCAGGAAGTCTTATACCAGAGGTCCACGCGGGAACCTCTCCTGAGATTTAAGTCGGCCGTCGGGGTCGATCCATTGTACTACTTCGTGCTGAAGTTTGTGCCCACTATAATTACTGTCACCTTTGGCGTGCTATGGCAGAACACGGATTTCGAAGTGAAGCGCCTCGAGGCATTCTACCAGCTATCCAAAGAGGGAGGAGCGTTGGCGGCCGAATCGATCAACGTTGATTATATTACACAATTCAACTTCACTAGACCGTTCAGAGCTTTGCAACGGAAACACTACGCGGTGGCACTCTCATCCGTGACCGCGCTCCTAGCCATTTCTGTTGTCCCTACCCTTGGTGGAGCGGTCTTCAAGCTGAATCCCGATCGACAAGCGAGGACCCTGGACCCCGATCTAGAAATGACAATAACGATCAACCAGGCCATATCTCGGGCCTTGACCGTGGTGCTGTTCATAACTGCCATACTGGGCTGCTTCCTGTTATACCAGCTCAATACGCGGCGAACGGGCCTACTGGCAGATGTGAAAGGGATCGCCGGACTAGCATCGATGGCCGTGGTTAGCCACATCATGATGGATTTTAAGGACATGGACATGGCCACTCCGAAGGACATCCACCACAAGCTGAAGTATCGTCGCTATGTGCTCCGGAACTCGTCTCTGGCGCCGGATGAGTCCATGCCGGTGACAGCTCAGGAGAGCGACAGGTATAAATACGCCCACCTGCCCGACAACCCGCACCCGCTCATGATGCGGAAGGAAGGCTACATCCCCTTCATTATCGGGATACTGTTGTTCCTGGCCTTCATCCCGGTATTCCTATTCACCGGGGCTAGCGTGCTGACGGAGAAGGCCCCCTGGGCCATCACGGCGCTCGCCGTCTGCATTAAGATGAGTTGGGGCAGCATCGACACCGCCATCCGCATGATGGAGCCGTACTACATCCTGTCGAAGCGCCACGCGCCGGCCAAGACGCTCACGCTCGACTACACGGCAACGCCGTTCGCCGTCGTGGCGCTCCGCGCGCTGCTCAACCGGCACTGGATAGTGTTCCTCGTCTCCTGGGGCTCCGTCATGGCTGAGGGCCTCACGATCTTCGTGACGAGCCTGTCGACGGTCGAGGGCGGCGCGTTCCTCGAGGCCATCGAGAAAGGGGGCGCGGGCGCGGGCGCGGACGGCGAGCTTTTCGAGGTGGGGCTGTCGGGCCAGGAGACGGTCAAGTCGTTCGTGGTGTCCCTGGCTATCACGGTCTTTATCCTCTTGTACATGGGCGTGGTGGCGACGACGGTGTTCGCGCGCCGGCGGCACCCGTTCCTGCCGCGCCAGCCCAACACCATCGCCAGCGTCCTCGCCTTCATGCACCAGAGCAAGATGCTCTGGGACTTCGTCGGCACCGCCAAGTTCACGAGCGGGCAGATGGTCGCGCGCCTTGAGGCCCTCGGCAAGACGTACGGCCTCGGCTGGTTCGACGGCCGCGACGGCAAGACCCACTGCGGCGTCGACGAGGAGGAGCTCACGGGCGACTACAAGCACGGCATCGATTACTCCAAGGGCAACAAGCCCTGGCTGACGGAGTGGCAGCTTTTCTAAGGAGACTGGTAGCCCGGGGGTGGAATGTATGCTACCTAGGGATGGGATGGGATGGGATGGGATTAGATGGCGGGTTCCGATTGGGAGCGAGGGCTCTTTAGGAAATGATGAAATGGCTTGCGTGTACTGCATGGCGTTGGAAGCGAGCTTTAATGATGGCGTTTGCGTGTTTAAAGGGGGACTGAGTTTTGGATACCAAACACCTAGAAAATGGTATAGTGCATGAGACAGATTTACGCATATTGGATGTCTAGTTGTGAATGTAATGACGTTACGGGTAGACTCGGATGTGCCTGTATCATCCCTTGCTGAAGCAGCTCACGTAAGGGGCCATCTCCTGTGAGGTGAGCGAAGCTTACTGGCATGATCGACACCGTACTTTGAGCACAAATACGTACATAGCGACGGACCATCTATGATACAGGCAAACCGGGTAGCCTGATTGTGACTCATCGCCTAAGTCTGCCAATACGCGACTTCACCAGCCCCGACTATGTGCCCAACTTGGGAGACCTGCGTTTCTAACATCTACTCAATGATTGAACCATGACTTGATACGGAGAACAAGGGCTGAGAGCGAAAGGGCGTAGGTAGTACAGATACTTCGAGAGTATTTACCGCTCACCAAGCGACTGTGGACAGATAGGTGCACGCCCTCCTCTCTCCACACTGAATCCAGCCAGCCCGAAAGCTGATGTCGTTCCACCTCTATTCAAGGAGTCCCTCCTATCCGCAGATCACCTCGACCAGTCCAGATTAATGGTGTCCGCGGCTTCGCCCTCCCCCTTCCTTGTAGTCGGCCTCCTCGGCATGGCGCCCGCCACGATGGCACAGAATCCGGACGTGCGGCCGTGCCCCGGGGGCGGGAACCCCGCGACCGGCTGCGGAACGCGCAAGTGCTGCAACAAGTACGCCCCCCCCCCGCCGCGGGGGACAGACCCCTTACGGTGCTGCTCTTGGTCAGGCCCCGTATGTCAGGCTCGGCCCCGTCGTTGAGGTACTGCCCCGACCCGCCGGTGGTCCGGGGCACGATCTATAGGGGGTGCCAGAGAGGAAGCGAGTCTCGGTTGTCCTGCATATTTCGTAGACGCTGCCGTCTTTGGTCATTGGTCATATAGCATGAGTTGCCTAAATTAACATAACAGCACTGCGCCGGGAGGGGAGACCTCGTAAGAGTGTGCTAAGTGGACGGTCCGCTCGAGAGAATTCTTGGAGGTAGCCTTGATTCTACGGAAGGTGGGATCAGAGTGTCACGTGGGAAAGCCAAGCTGTCCGATCTAGGCTAGGATATGTCTTACAATATATACCACTCATGATGCGTCAACAACCACGCCGGTTGCGAAGACTAGCGGGCCGTAAGGGGCGTTTGGGAGATGATACATGCGGGCAACGTTATTGGTTCTGAAAAGGCAACTAACATCCGCATTAGGATCTCACTCTTGGGATGGTCTGGAGAACCAGAGAGGTGCCCAGATATGATATCACCTGTGCACTTTGGGGTGTCGTCCTCTGTGCCTATCGTACGGCTCCGAGACACTCACCCACATCGCTTCTCATCATGGCAAACTACGGCTTGCACACGTGAGCTGCTGACATCCAGGCGCGGCTCATAGCTAGTGCATCAATCACGCAATGGAAGGTTGCGGTCGCATATCTCTTCGGGGGAGGGCCTCTGAGTTTAATTGCATACCCGGCGTCGGCGACGTGTTTCGCTGTAGGTTTACAGAACCACGAATCCACGACGAGCATAGGATCCGAGCATCAGCATCCGGGTAGGCAGTATTGGGTCGTATCAATGCTGATAAAATTGGCCAGACCAGCACTTTGGAGAACAGCTCGATGGAGAAGGTACCAGATCCTATGCCATGCTTTCAATATTATAAGGGCATGGAGGCACAGCCACGATGGCGCGAATGGTACCTTGCATCAGACATTACGCGGCCCTCATACCTTTAGTCTGTAATCTTCGGTCCCCGAGAAAAAGGTGCCGTTTCCCGTGTGGAGCTCAAATTGCAAAATGAGCGACACTGGGCTTAGTCTAGATCAGCTCTTCCTTACTTAGGTATACCAACAAACTTCGTCTTAAAAGCCATTTATAAATTAAAAGATCTCCAACCCAGGAGCTTAGATAGCTTCAACTTCGTGATTAAGGTCAAGGTAGGTCAACAACGAAAACAATTTAAAAGGACTTCGGGACTACGAGCGCTAGACAGCACAGGCTAATATGCCGTGTGACGAGGTGCTTGGCTTACGCTTCCTGTTCCTGGGGATATTGGCAGCACCAGCCAGATAAGCTTAGCAACGCCCCCGTTACCTTTAATACGAGAGATTAGCGAAGGGCGCGAAATTCTCGGTATTCTGCCGGGCCATCACGAGCGAATTATCAACAGAGAAATGTCGGTGCCTGTTGTGGATATTTAATTCCTTGGACGGCCAGCCCAAGACTCTCCAAGGTCTTCGCATTTGGCGCGCGGTCTTGTCAAAAATGTAGCTGGAAGGATATTCCCGCACGTGTGCGACGGTGGCAGTGCAGACGCGTAATAATATGAAGAATAGTTACCGCTACACGACAGGCAGAGATTACTCCCTAAACCCGAGCGATTTGATGGATGATGTGCGACAACACGCGCCCAAAACATAAGATGTCGCAGATCAGGAATGCGTAGCGTAGCGCCGGGCTGTGCATGGAGGTATGTCATGCCGTGTTTGGAATTTCTGTGCCGCTTCTGCCAATCGCAAATGGTAAAAGAAATCTCCGTACAGTCCAAAGCCATTCCGATGGTTGGCCTTTCCGACCAGCTGCCGGGGGGGATCTGGGGCGCGATATGGAACGGATTTATACTACCCGCCCGATTCGGTGGTCTCTTTCGTGATATGCAGTATGTGCGATGATGCCACCCAAGTCCCAGAAAAGAAAATGGATGTGGTTGGTGATCCGGAGTATGACGGCAGCGGTGAACATGATATGGCTCGAAGCGTTTCGGAATCAAGGAATTTGCACTTTGCCTACACGTCCTACTACAGCTAGCCGAGAAATAGAGGTAGTCGAGGGCGATCAGCAGTACCTACTTCGTAGTTCCGGTAGTGAAGTTAATATGCTATGAGGCTGCTGTAGCAGAACAATGGTACATACAGTATTGGCACACCTACCAGGAAGTAGACGGTCACATCCCTCACAGCGCTTTTGCCAACTTAGTAACAGATTACACAGACAGCTTGTTCTGATTGGCTTCCAGCCCGTATTGTACTTTTTATTCATCGTATAAAACCCATAATATCTTAAGTGTTCGGCGTATTTGACGCGTTATTATTCGCTTATTCGTATTGTTCAATGATGGCTTACCCAATACTCCGTATCACTTCCCGGATTGATACTATGTACGAAGTACCTACCTCAAGAAAGCCAAGGGCCACTTTCAGGGGCCAAGACCAACATTGGAACCGGCCTATTCAACCCACCCCCCTTACCCCCCCTTGTTCGTCGTCCCTGGCACCTGCAAGCCTGCACCTGCAACTTGGTCTGGCCCGGCACCTTTCCAAGCCCATGACTTGCCGTTTTCCACACGCTTTCCACCACCATCAAGTCCGGTCAGCAATACCCTTTCCTTTTCCCAAACCCGGGCCCTCCGTCGCTCCCAGACTTAGACTACGCCTACGCTTTCTTTGGGCACTTATCCCCTTCCACAACTTTTCCCTTTACAGTTGACGACATTTGATACTGCTTGACAAACGGCAGAACCCTTTCTGCGAACGGGTATCCATCGGGTTCATTTTCCTCCTGTGCATCATCTTCTTCGATCGTCACTTTCTTTCTTTTACGGACACTCGACAAAAAAAAAATTATAATCATAATCTATCGACTTTAAGGCTTCCGATTACACCCCTATTCTCGCTACTGACTGACTGCTGACCGACCTACTCCATCATCGCCGTCGTTCTACACTACAGAGGAGGATAAAGAGAGTTACTCGGCAGAACCCCTTTCGCTGGCAGACTACTCTCGCTATTCTCCCCTGCCCCGATATCCACCCATGACAGTCGTTTGGCCTTTTAAGTCAGCCGCTTTCTTTATTCTATGTAATTGATTGAATGACTGATTGATTGATTGTCTACGCCTCGGCCCATCAGCGAAGTGGCTGATAAAGACACAACACCGATAACCAACTGCAACCTGCTCTTGGACTCGCGCGACCGATCCTCTTCCCGACGCTTTATCCACGACCGACGTAAAATACTCTGGGGAAAATAAGGGAACTATGAGGTTCCCTGGTATCATTCCGCTCGTAGCGGCCGTCCTCCCGGGCGTGTCTGCGAATACGCGCCTACTCCAGTCCACCTCTCTTAACCTCTGCCAGCAAGATTCTATGTTTACTGCCAGTCTGTTCAATGTTACCTACTCACCCGATACCGGCCGCGCCTCCCTGAACATCGTCGCAACCTCGTCTCTCGAAGGATATGTCAGGTTCGATTTGACCATTGCCGCATACGGTTACCAATTCTTCCAGTTGATCTTGGATCCTTGCGACGAGACCATTGAGCAGAGTGGCCTGGCTGGTCTTTGCCCCATGACCGCCGGTAAGATCCCTCTCAGGTTCGACTACGATATTCCCGAAGATGCCGCTTCTATGATTCCCCCCATTGCCTACACGTTCCCTGACCTGGATGCTACCGTGCGCGTTTTCGTGAACAGGACTGAGACGGGCGAAAGTGTCGCCTGTGTCGAGGCTGACGTCTCTAACGGGAAGACGGTCGACCTGTTGGCAGTCAAGTGGGTTCTGGCTATCATCGCCGGTCTCACCCTTGGCGCCTCGGCCATTCTGAACGGTCTGGGCCACGCCAACGCAGCTGCTCACATCGCTTCCGGTGCCCTTTCCCTCTTTAGCTTCTTCCAGGCTCAAGCTATGATGGGTCTCACTGGCATCCATCTCCCCCCGGTCGTCCAAGCTTGGACCCAGGACTTCCAGTGGTCGATGGGCATTATCAAGGTCGGGTTTATGCAGACGATATTTACTTGGTATCAGCGAGCCACTGGTGGTGAACCGTCTACTATCTTCAACACCCTGGTTACCGTCTCGGTCCAGGTGCAGAAACGTGGTATTCCCGATATTGCTACGAACCTCTACCGGCGCGCCGCCGGCATGGTTCCCCAGGCCGCAAGCGCCTTGATGAAGCGCGCGAATATCACGACAGGCTCGGGCACCTTCCTCGTTTATGGTATCCAGCGTGTTGCTTTCAGAGCTGGTATTGAGACCACCAACCTCTTCTTGACGGGCCTGACGTTCTACTGCCTGTTGGTCGTATTCACTGCTGGCGGCGTTGCTCTCTTCAAGGGGTTTTGCGAGCTCGCCGTGAAGCAAAAGTGGATGAAGGGCGACACCTTCCTCGAGTTCCGCAACGGGTGGCTCACGGTGCTGAAGGGCATCTTATTCCGGCTCACCCTTATCGGCTACCCGCAGATCACTATTCTCTGTCTCTGGGAATTCACGCAGGTGGACTCTCCCGCCGAGGTCGTCCTGGCTGTCTTCTTCTTTGTAGGCATGACTGTAACCCTCATGTGGGCCGCCTGGAAGGTCATCCGCATCGCCCGCCGTTCCGTCGCCATGCACCGAAACCCGGCTTATATCCTCTTCTCCGACCCTCAAGCCCTTAACAAGTGGGGTTTCTTGTATATCCAATTCAGAGCGTCCGCCTACTACTTCATCGTACCGATGCTTTTCTACATGATAGTCAAGGGCATGCTCATTGCCTTTGCCCAGGCCCATAACGAGGTGCAGGCCATTGGATTCCTTCTGATCGAGGCTGCCGCTCTCATCACCGCGAGCGTTATGAGACCATGGATGGACAAGCCCACTAACTCTTTCAACATTGCCATCTACGCTGTTAACTTCATCAACTCGCTTTTCCTTCTGATTTTCTCGGACGCCTTCGACCAGCCGCCCCTGGTCAACGGTGTTATTGGTCTCATCTTGTTCGTCCTAAACGCCATCTTTGCCACCGTCCTCCTGATCATGGTGATCGTCAGCACGATTCTTGTCTTCTACCGCAAGAACCCAGATACCCGTTACCAATTCATGGCAGACGACCGCACATCCTTCCTGAAGTCGCAATCGCAGCTCACGGGCACGACTGAGCTGGATGCCCTCGCTGCTACGGCCCGCGGTGACAAGCGCGGATACAAGCCGGGCTTGGACCTTGACGATGATAACGAATCCATTTCCTCGGCTTCGATGAAACGCCGAACCCAGGATTCTAACTTGGGCACGAGACCCGCCCCGTCGTTCAATTCGGCTTCGAGCAACTCTTACGGTCATAGTCAGGGGAACCCGCCTCATTCTCCTATCGACCCTTCCGTGCCATTATTCCCCGCGGGAGGTCCAAACAGGGCTCCCAGCCCATACGGGGGTTCGTCAGCGGGTTCCTTCCGGCAGCAGGAAAATGCTAGCCCTGCCTTCAGAGCACAAAATAACGCTAGGTGAGCCACCTTTTTCTTGGGTCGTTGTGGAAACCATACTTACAACTCGGCAGTCCTTGGCAGCGTGGTGCGGGTTATGACCACTAGGTAGCGGTCAAAGCTCAACAGAAGGGTGGTTTTCTTTTAGTTCGCCCGAATCAGCGGCTTGTCCATATTTGGATTTCATGACAAATGGGACTGGAGTTGGTCGATTTGATTTGCATTGTAAAAGGGCTTCCGCTAGACAGCTATTTCTGGTTTTTCCACGGAGAAAGGCTGTTTGGTTCTTCAGTACAACTTTACGTACGTCTTTCGACTTATGACCGACGGAACAATACTTCGGATACCGACTTTTTTCTGGCCACAGGCGCAGACCTGTACGAAACACCCGCATCACCACACGCATTCACCAGCATCGAGAGGCGTCGAAGTGGTCTTGAAGGATTGTCGCGTACCAGTCCCGCCGCTGTACCCAAAAGGATACAATATGTAAATAAAATGTAGAGGATGCCGAGAGACAGACGAGGAAGGGCCCGGGATTTGGAGGACTCCCGGACCGGGCTGGGGGGGAACTCTTTTAAGGCATGATGGATGGATGGAGGTTAGACGGTGTATTTAGGCTGCCGCCGGAGCCGGCGGTGGCTCGGTTCGCATCCGCAATAGCTAATTGATACTTCGCACGAGTCTTATACATAAAACCAAGACCAAAAACGGGCGCTGGTCACTAGGTACGCCAAACTACGCCGCCGGCGGGGTCGGGAGTCGATCGAGGTGATCCGCTTCACCCGTAGCCGATATCTGCCTGCGTTCTTGCCTGTCTACCTCGTGACTCGCTCACGATACGAGAACAGCTGTTCCCTCACTGATGAGGTGAGATAGTGCATGTCGAGCTACGTATCTATTTTCTTGTGCGGACTGTCTTGCGTGCCTACCCATCTTAGCTAGCTGGTTACATCCCCTGACCCCCTCTTCGTCGCCCCGGCTGGCTTCCCGCCAAGTAGGCAAAACTATCGTCGGCAGGAGAGAACGACCCGTTTCGTTCTGTTACGCGGATTATAAACATGGAAGTTCGAGTAGTCAGATAATTGGGTACAGGGGCATTACGATGCAAACAGGCTTCTCTCGCTCACCTGGCCCACCTACTTACTCATTAACATATTCGCCGCCGCGGGGGGATGGAGGCTTTCCCAAGTCTCTTTGCTCTACTTAAGAAGCGATAGCCTGGTGACTTCGGTTAGGCTGGCTGCAAGGAAAATATCTTAAGTTACCTAGCGTGATGGAGAGGGATGGCTGACTGGCTGATTAGTTATGCATCTGCGTATGTGTATGCCCCAAGTGGAGTTTCAGTTCGAGGCGCATGGGCGGGGGAGATGGCCGGTCGTTTGGTTGGTTCGAAGATGTGTGCGCGTGTGTGCGTGTACTTGTGCATTAGGGAATGTGGTGAGTGATCGAGTAACACCTCAATAGCTAGCCTGTAGCATTCGGAAGAAACAGCAGTTTACCTCTGCGGCTCCAATCGCCAGGGGCTTTATATAAGGCTAGCTCGGGCAGAGTACGGTTAAGAGAAGAGGGTATAATTAGAGAATAGGGGTAGCGGCACGACTGCGAAGAGTATGGTTGAGTCTACTCTTGAACTTGGATGAGCTGGCTACACTCTGCCCTCTAGGAATAGTAGAAACGATTTCGAATTGAAATTCACAAGCTTACGTAGGGCTCCGGTGGATTGAGTTTGGAGTCTTCATTGCATATTGCGCGTATGTAGGTAGATGCTTTCGTTTCTGCAAAGCCTTGATATTCTCTCCCTTGAATGTCCAAAGGCGCGAATCCGAACACGCAGTTCCTTGACTCTGCAGAAACGAGAAGAGGAGATAGCATAGCTAACATTGTACGCCGTTTGAGTCCTTTTTCCTTTTCGGAAACAGGGCGAGCCTGGCTAATAATAGCCTGACATCGTAAATAGTCCACCATGTGCGCCTGCCAACTAAACTTCTGTAAGAAAGGAAAGCACCCCAAAAAAAGCGCCAAAGTTAGCCACGGCAGGAATCGAACCTGTCCCTCTCTCATCAGGGTCGAGGACACAGTAAGCACAATAGGAGGGGTACTTGTGAGAGTGTGTAACCATTAACATCACGCAGCCGATGGATATAAGCTTGTTCCGATATATAAGGTGTCATCCAGACGGTCCTGGCAGATATAAGGTTAAAGGGCGGCATGATAAAACTGAAGTAGCAAAAGGTGGAGCTGCAGTCACGGCAGGAATCACCTGTCCCCCTCTTAACGAGGCACGCGTTGGGAGTTACAAGGCTGTTTCGGTATATGAGACTCCGCTAGAGGTTACTGATGACCATAAGACTAAACGGCGGCAAGAGGAAAAAAAAGGGGGACAGGAGAAACAACTGATTGTGGCAGCGGCAGGAATAACCAGCTCCTCTCTCTGCAAGGGGGATGACTGCAAGTATCGGATAGAGTGTCCAACCTTATACCACCCGTCCTCTGGACTGCTGTTTCGTTGGCGAATGTAAGGCTGTCTCGATATAAGATAGGAGACTTGTTCGAAGTTCGAATGGGATAAGGTCACGGCCCGGCATTTACCCCTAAACGAGGGTTAATCCCCCGGTTGGAGTTGGGGCGGCTGAGTACACGCTCGGCCGTGATAGCGTTTGAGTATGTGACTGGATCGAGGCAGTGCCGCAGGCTTGCGTGGGCTCGGTCTTTGAATGAACACTCCGGGAAGAAGTTGCTCTAGCGGGGCTGCACGTGCGGCAACATCGAGAAGGTCTTTCCCGTTTGACGGTCCGAAGGCTCTCGTGTTTCGAGTTCTTTTCCAGTAGGTACTGGAGGTGGAAAGGTTGCGTTGGTCCGCCCTTTCCCAGCAGCGAATATGTCGAGTTCGGTCTGTACGAGATTTACTTCGACCTGCCAATAATAACAACATGGACGGGCCTGCCTGAGAGGCTCGCGGCCGGGAAAGGTGTTGCGGGTACCTCCGGCATAGCATGAACTACGCCGTCATGTTGTTATCAGGGGTTGTCTTGAATAACTAGTGCGGATATAATAGCCTGCACGTGATTAGAACGAGGTGGTACTGCGTTTCTGTCGAACGAGGTACATACATGTAGTGCGGTATGCTTTCACACGAAAGTCATACGCTCGAATACAGGCCATCGTTTTTGCCAGCGATAGGCCGGTTAAGCACGAGCTTGACACTTTTGTGTCTGGATGCTAAGTATGTTGAGCCTGCCCAGCGAACATAGGTAGGATGGATAATCCTGGGAGGGAGGAGCTATGTATGTTGATGAGCGAACGAGTCGGCTTTCATGTCCCGGGTGGTTCGAGACACAAGCCGGATAGCCGGAACTTGAAGGCAGCCAGGGACTGACTGGTCTGAATAGTCATGTTGCATCCCGAATATCACGCACTCATTGTATTAATATCGGTACAGTCTATTACCCTTAAATTCGTCGTATAAGGAGCAATCATGCCTTGAAAGTACTCATTCGGCCGTTGATTACTATGTGGAACCCAATATCAAGATGTCTGAGCTAGAGAAGTCTGGAGCGACAGCTACCTGACTGGCTATCAGTTGGAGCTTCAAAATCAAGCCGAAGACCGATCTTTGCTAGCAGGCGCCCACTCTGCAAGATGTACGGCTGAAGTATAGTTTTACTGCAGGAGACGCAAGCGAACTTCCCACCTGATCGTAAATCTTGACCGAGAATACAGCGGGAGGGGATGATCATGGTCGATAAGATAGCGTGCATCTTGCGATAGTACCGCCCATCTGCGGTGCAGCGCACACGGTGCCGGTGTGGATAGCCACGAAAGCAGCTAAGAAGCTCAAAAGGGGGGGCCCGGCATAGGATGGGAGCACATCCTGCCAGTCGGCCGGGAGGATCGGCAGGAGGTATGCACAGCTGCATATGTCGCCATTTACTTACATAAACCTACAGTACCTACTAGCCTACTTGTAGTAGCGGTGGAATGGACATTTCGTACTTACCTCACGTACATACGGAGGGGTGGTAGAGGCAGTGTTACGTCACAGCACTCGGGGGGCACAGGCATAAACTTTGGAAGGTTCGGCTGATGATTGCAAAGTGAGCCCGTAGGCGTCTGGACGGCGCACTTTTGGTAGTCGTGTCCGGGTCTCACAATGTCTGAACGATTGGCAGATTTTCCAAAGAAGTGAAGATCGCCAGGGCGTGATCCAGGGTGCGATAGTCGTTTCCCCCATGGATGTGTAGCGGGTGTGGGAAGCCGGTGCGACGGTCAGCTTCCGCGAGGTGGGACATCTTATTCGCTGGGGAAGCAGCAGACATATGTTTACTTTCGGAAGCCATCGAGATCATGCAAATCAATTACCCCAACTATGGGCCAGGGGGGTATTCCGATGCAAGCGTATAGCGAGATCGGGGTTCTTGTGTTATGGAGGGTAACGAGGTAGGAAAAGGGGTTGCGGTTGCTAGGTGAGAGCGAATGTTATTGAGTCGCGTTGTCGGTCGTCGCCAAAGGAATTCCCGAGACATCATTAGTAAAAGGGTGGTAAACTGAGTGACGTATCCAGGGTGATGATGACCAATATAAACTCGCAGCCATAATGAGTGTGGTGAAGATGATAGGTCGGGTTGGGTTCGTATCAAGGTAAGGTAGACTCTGGCTGGGGAGGGAGGTGGCGCTGCATAAATAAACATTGGCAACCGTAATTGGAGCTAGGGACTGGCGAAACAAAATATCAGAGCAGATATATGCCTTTCCGGGTCGAAAGCGTTGTAAGAAGAGAACATTGGAGGATAAACATATATCAGCTTTAGGACTTCTAATTTCCTTTATCTTAACTTAGGAAAACACCCAATGTATACGTACCTAGTAAGAGTATATACTCCGTACGCACACACACAAAACGATGCCATACTACTATGTAGCTGGAGTCGATAAACCCACTGAAAAGATGCCGATTCTCGAGCCGTCTCTCGCAAGCTCGTGGACGACTATAAAAGAAAAAGAAAAGCAACGCAATTAATCAATAACCCTCGTCAGGCAAAAACTGCCAAGGTCACCAGATGACCCCAACTGTGGACTACATACAGGAATCCTGGACGGCATGAGTCTGGACAACCTTGGAACCCATTGGCTTATTCTCTGAGACGACTAAAGCAAAAGCGAGGCACGGCACATTCCGGGCCATTGCACAAGCACCCTACATGTGCCTGTTTTATGCCATAACCTAATCATAGTGTGTATGTATATACATACATTACTTAATGTACCATATTTTGGACCCGCTTTCTCTTTTGTCTGGCCCGGGCGGACAGAAAGAGCCCCCCTGCCATTGATTGCAGGTGATGGCGAGCGACTCTACCCAATCATTCTAGGCCATCCCACTTGGCTCGCCTTAAAGGTTGATAAGTCAATAAGTTTCCCTTCCCCATTCCAAAACTCATCATCCGAACGGACGACTTAAGGCACCCTAATCAAGCCCGCCAAACCAAACCAAACTGTGCAGACTCACGATCCTGGATTGAAGAGCGAAAGTAGAACTCCTCCTCAACTTACTTTCGTTGGACTTGAGAGAGCGAAACTTGCCTAGCCCAGCATGAACCCTCACCAGAAGAACAAGATCGATATCAAGGTCAGTGCACTTAATTAACCCCCCACCTCCCCTCCCTGCCTCTGCCTATACCCCCCTCAGACACCGACTACGCATAGACACTGCGTAAAGTAAACTTGAGACATATTCGCCAAGTTGCACCACCTCCTCCCAGAGTCTGCCCTTCATCCTTCCCCCGGGCCCTTCCGCAGCCGTCGCCCGAGCCTAAAGGAGAAGAGAGCGCCCGATAGCAAAAATAAAGGATAAGGGATAAAGTAGCTGACATGATGTCCCGCCCGTCCGACAGTCGCTCTCCCCAGACGAGCAGCGCCTCTTCCGGCTCTACGGCAAGCTGCCCTCGAAGTCGGACCACTTCGCCAAGCACCTCAAAGAGCGCAAGTACTTCGACAGCGGCGACTACGCCATGAACAAGGCCGGCAAGGGCGACAGCGTCGACACGGGCGCCGTCGGCAGCCAGCACCCCGTGCCAGAGAACATCCCTCACCTGACGTCGCCCAACGGCGCCAACGGCAACGGCCAGCTGCACCACCCGGTCGGCCTGCCCACCGCCCACAGCCAGTCCTCGTCGCACGGCTCCGTCCACGGCTCCGTCGCCGCCGGCAGTCCCGTCAAGGAGGCCAGCTTCCTGCACCGCGAGACCAGCGCTAACGCCGACGAGGACACCGATGGTGCGAATAGGAATGATGGTGGCAGCAATGGTGCGTCGGCGGCCGAGGGTGCCGAGGCCCAGACCATCCCCCGCAGATGATCCTACTGCCCGTTTTGCTCGTGCTGGAGCTTACATAAGGGATTTTGTCAGGTACAACCGATACAGGAAAGGATCTTGTGGGGATGTGAGGGAATTGACGAGATGTATGTGCCGGAGGCACTGGCGGTGTTTTGCATCCCTCGTGGCAACCGCCACCGGGAAACGGTCGTTTCTGAGGCTCACCGAATAACTTCTGAGGTGTATGCGTTGTTGTGTACGACGGGAGAGTAGGCTGGCTCGGTCGATACGAACACACACCGTGCGTACCTGCTGGAGCTGAGGGAGTATGAGAAAGGGGGTGTCCTTTTTACGACAGCTGCGGGGATACTACATGATTTGCAGGCGTTTCTGAGGCGGTGTTATGGACATGGAAGCGAGAAGTATATTCCCGATGCGACGCAATAGGCAAAAAATATAAAAATAAAAAAGACGATGATCCTTGTTGCTCATGTTCGTGCCCTACTTTCCTCGGGACAATCTCTCGCTTTAATCCTAAATTCACTGGAGTACCTGGATAGGTGCCCTTAAGGCGAGGTTTCTGGTAAGTCACATGTAAGTCACCGGTAAACCAGCAAGACTATCCTGAAGCCCCAAAGACATCTAGGCTGGTTCTCCATCTCTCCTAAACTATGCATCGTGAATCATTTTATCTATACCTGTCTGTCGTAGCCATGAAGTCCCGAGTTCCATGTGGCAGATTTCCTCTCTATCATTCGTCATTCCCAAGTTTCCCGTTCCCGTCCCCGTCCCACTAGGTAGTTAGTCAGAATGCACAAGCCTTGGTGGCCAGCTCCTTGGCCCCCTCGAAGGTCTTGTTACCGCCGATGAAGCCGGACGCGTGCACGAAGACGCCGCCGGGCACGCCCGAAACTTCGTCGAGCTGCTCGTCGCGGGCGCCGCGCCACGGCTCCGGCAGCGCCTTGCGGCTCTCGAACGAGTCCTTGGACACGGGCACCGCCTGGATCCTCCACTTGGCGCCGGGCGCCGGCTTCTCGGGGTACAGCACGTAGAGGATCTTCTGCATGCCGGTGTTGGTGGTACCCTCCTTCTGCTCTTCCTCCTCCTCCTCCAGTGTATAGAGGTGGTCCTTCCACGGCACCGACTGCCCCTCGAACACCATGACGCGGCCCTCGGGGTCGTGCCGGAACCGGGCTTCGTAGGCGTCCCGCACGATGGCGCGCGCCGGCAGCCAGGCGCTGCAGTAGTACTCGAGGTCGCGCTTGAACTCCTCGCCGATGCGCTCGCTCGCCTTGTTGAACCTATCGTCCTCCTCGGCCTGGGCGACCTCCGGGTCCGCGGGCACGGGGTCGTTCCAGTTGGGATTCAGGCGGCCCACGAGGGCGCCGAGCGTGAAGCCGCCCTCACTGAAGCGCTTCTCTATCCCGGCGCGCGCGAGGGCCGCCGAGTCGTACGCCGACACGCCGTTGTCGTGCGCGTCGAGCGCCTCGACGAAGGATTCGTACAGCTTGCGGTAGAGCAGCGACACGTCGGCGTCGTCCTCGCTGTTAGCCTCGGGCAGGCCCAGCGCCCGCGCGATGATGGACCGGCCGAAGTGCATGTACACGAGCCCGGCGCTCGAGAGCTTGGTGGCGCTGCGGCCGGGAAAGGTCGTCGTGAACGACCGCTGGTGGTGATCGTACCGGTGCCGCGACGGGTCGTACTCCCCGCCCACGTCCACCACCGTGTGGCACGTCGCCAGCACGGCCGGGTCCCGCGTCCGCACCAGCGTCGCGTCCGCGTACGTCGGCACCAGCCGCCGCAGCATGTACACGGCTAGCGCCTCGTCGGCGTGGAAGTGCCCGTTGTGCGTCCCGATCTTGATGGCCGCGCCCGTACCGGTGCCCGCGCCGACGTCGGTCTTGAGCCGCTTCGCTACGTTCTCGGCCATGATTCTGGTGAAGCGGCGGAGCATACAGCAAGCAGCAGGCCTTTTGGTATTATTTGTTTATAGATTGTCCCGAAATTTTTATTTTTTTTCGTCTGTTCGAAAATTCTCTTGAGGGACAATCTGCTCGAAGCTTTCGGGGAGGTAGATAACGGTTTATTCTACCTGTTGCTTGCCTAACGTTAGTAGGTACGAATAGGTTGAGTGCTGGAATTGATTGTGCTCTCATTGGAAGCTTTTCCCACAGTGGGGTCTCTGGGAAGTGGTGGGGTCGAATCCCCCCGTCGAGATTGATACTAACGTTAGCAGCTTTTGCTAAGGTGTGGGAATTCTGAATGGCTTCCATCAACAAACAGAGTTTTCGTATGTAACAAGTACCTAGCCCAGCCCCAATTTGTCCCAATTTCCCAATCTGCGATGTCACGGTACGATGACCGATGGATGATGACCCTACCGTACCGTACCTAGTAAGAAGGAACGCGTTATCGCATGGCGTTTTGGCCCTTTACATATGTAGCTAGTAATAATTGCCGGCCGAAGCCAACTTACATGATCAGGCTGTTCTTCTTCATCACGTAGCCAACCACTGAGAATACAGCATAGTAATAACGCACGCATTGATTCACATTTCCACCACCCCATTTGAATTTGAACTTTCCTGTGTCGCGCCATCCTCAAAACCTCCCGTCATTGTCTCTCCCAAAGACTTTCCCCTTCTCCTTCCCCTTCCCCTTCCACGTGCACTTTCATTTCAACCATTCACTATTGTCCAAGTAATACATACAAATAGACATTTACTACATCTACCGATACATGAGGTAATCTTGAGAAGCTGCCTCGTTGTGGATGATATTTGCTTAGATTTTAACTTCCATCATCTTCCTGTCTCTCCTAATATATAATCATCTCCCCGTTCGTATCAATCCATCCATCCATTCATCCATCTATCCGTACTATCCGCCACGAAAGTAATAGAGACGCGGCCTTGCTTGTCGGCCTGGCGGTCCGACCATGGATTCAATCAAGGCGGAGCCCGGTTTCAGGACTGTGAACCACAGCGACGTTCCCATGGCGGAGACGCGCCCGGCTTACAAGTCGTGGAAGAAGAAATATCGCAAGATGCGCATAGCATTCGAAGAGAGAATGCGAATGAGCGAGGAGCTGCATCAGATCGAGCAGAAGGCCATGCGGACCGCTAAGCGTCTGGCTATCGAGAACGAGTAAGTTATTTGCTCAACAATGCGCCGTTATTTCTTTAATTGCCGCGTGTTAGTATCGGGTGCACTTCTCCCCTTCAATGGGTGTCCGCACAATACTGACATCCCTTGCTTGCAGCCGTCTGATGGATCTATTAATGGACATCAACGAGTCGCCCCAAATCCCACCCGAGCGGCGCATAGATGTGAGCCTAGAAGACGATGGCAAGAACGGTGCTGCGGATAAAACCCAGAAACCTGCCAAGTCACTGCGCAATCTCCTTCAGGAGGTGCCGCACAGGTCCTACGCCGCTACGGTAGACCAATTCCCGGAAGTCCTGGATGACCTCGAGCCTAAGGACCCCGAGATCCACCCTACGTCTTTCCTGACGGCCAACGACATCGACGAATACCTCGCCGAGCTTGACAGGCGGTTAGGACTCAAAGCGAAGCCGCCTGTTCCTCCTCCCGCCCAGGTGGCGAACGCTTCGACTCCTGCTGCCAACTTCGCCTTGCGGAACCCCACGAGCGTCTACAACTGGCTGCGCAAGCACGCACCTAAGACATTCCTGCAAGACCTCGAGAAGGAGAAGGAAAAGGACAAACACAAGGATAAGGACAAAGACGACCACGGCAACGGGGAGGACGACGGCAACAAGAAGAAGAAAGGCGGCACGGCGCGGACCAAGAGACAGTCGGCCGTGAAGAAGGAGAAGGAGAAGGAACCAGCAGAGCCCGGAGATTGGGATGAGGAAGTCATGAATTACCCGAAGCCCAGTAGCATTGTCAAGGGCAAGCGGAAGAGAGACGAGGACCCCGGATACCGGCCGAAAGGGGGTTCCAGTCGGCCCAACAAGAAGCGCAAGAGCGGTGGCGCCGCCTCAACCAAGTAGCTCGTTATTTGCTACTCCGAATGAAAATAGCGTTACTCGCGGTTGACTTTACATAGCTTCCAGTGCAAACCTCGCGTGAACATATTGATTGCCATAGACTGCGATATAAGTTAAACATATGGTGTAGGCGGTACCACTACGCTGCCCTGTGTTTCTATTTCATAACGGGTTCTAAATGCGATATGCAAATGGCGTGTACTCGTGACAGAAGATCCTCTTCGGATCCATTCGAAAAAGGTGTCGAGCTCTTCTATATGAGAGCTTCACCCCGTTCTCGTAAAAGGGGGCTAAATACTCCCAGCCAATAGATGCCGCCGTTGAACCGCATTAATGGGCTCTAAACTCCTCAACACGAATAACCGCATAAAAAAAAACTTCATTAAAGGGCTCGCGAAATCTGGATTCCGGGGGGGGGGGGGGGGGGGGG